>NNCF01129751.1:171711-199097 GCA_002313205.1 Laupala kohalensis
AAAAGAGTCGAATTACAAAAGAGTCGGATTAAAAAAGAGTCGGATTAAAAAAGAGTCGGATTAAAAAAGAGTCGGATTAAAAAAGAGTCGGATTACAACACAGTCGGATTACAGGAGTTTGATTACAACACAGTCAAGAAGTGCAATGTCGGATTATTGCAAATAAGGAATACACATATATGGAATAAACGCATATATGGGAAAAACGCATATATGAGAAAAACGCAAATATGGAATATACGAAAGTCGTATATATGTGTAGAACTCATATGCGATATGAAATAACGGGAAAAACGCATATATGAGATATGGAAAAATCGCAATTACGGGAAAAAACGTATATATGGGATATGCGAAAACCGGATATATGGTGTTTCGAAATAATCGTGCAGGTAGCGGATTCAAAGCACCTGAAGCGATCAGTCAACTCTCGTTTGCAGGTGGGATCTGTGCAAGCGTAGTTCTGCAAAATTAAAATTCCCGCCATGAAGATACAGTATATTCTTCAGTAACCTGCTGGATGCCGTTGTGTAAACAGCGAATTTATCGAAGCTGCTAATCCCTCGCAAAAGGGTAGTTTATAATTACCCCACCAGATAGCTCCAGTGACCGAGATCGCGAAGGGCAGGCAAAATAATTTCAGAATTCCTGCATCAGAGAGCGCAGTTGTCGCTCGCCCTTGACAGTCGAATGACGACGAAAGTTCATTTGTTTTTAAGGCTGCTTTTTTACGAGAAACGAGCTCGAGAATGAAAACAACTCATTGTATCTATAAAATTCGTTTTTTGCTCATTTTTTCATATTGAAACATTTATTTAAAATTTACATTATAAATAGTATGAATTATTTCTTAATTTCAACTTATTATTGGCATGGCAATAAAAAACTTCACGACAATGAAATTTTACTTTTTATGGGATATGCGAAAATCGCATATATGGAATACGCGAAAAACGCTTATATGGGATGAATATCTCAGTACCGGTTTACCCAAGAGTCGAATTAACCCAGAGTCGAATTAACCCAGAGTCGAATTAACCCAGAGTCGAATTAACCCAGAGTCGAATTAACCCAGAGTCGNTCGCGGAGTCGAATTATCGCGGAGTCGAATTATCGCGGAGTCGAATTATCGCGGAGTCGAATTATCGCGGAGTCGAATTATCGCGGAGTCGAATTATCGCGGAGTCGAATTATCGCGGAGTCGAATTATCGCGGAGTCGAATTATCGCGGAGTCGAATTATCGCGGAGTCGAATTATCGCGGAGTCGAATTATCGCGGAGTCGAATTATCGCGGAGTCGAATTATCGCGGAGTCGAATTATCGCGGAGTCGAATTATCGCGGAGTCGAATTATCGCGGAGTCGAATTATCGCGGAGTCGAATTATCGCGGAGTCGAATTATCGCGGAGTCGAATTATCGCGGAGTCGAATTATCGCGGAGTCGAATTATCGCGGAGTCGAATTATCGCGGAGTCGAATTATCGCGGAGTCGAATTATCGCGGAGTCGAATTATCGCGGAGTCTGTTTTGAATCCAGGAAATGCATTGGCTTATTTTATATACTTTCCAACTGCATTATTCGCTTAGTTAATTTTGACATATTTTAAGGATTTGAGGGATAAGGAGATTGACCGATTTTAAGGAATACAGCAGAGTTTGATTCTTCTACAATTTCTGTGTGATATACTTAAATTTAATTTTGCATTTAAACTTGGAATGACTTATTTTGGGATAAACTGCTGTTGTGTAATTTTTAAGGCTCTTTAAGATACAAAATTGTAGTTTGTATTTCAACGCTTCTCTTGAAAAAGAAATTTTATCTTTCATCTGCCTTATATTTGTATCATTATAAGTAAGTTGTTTTAGTCCTTGTAATTTCAGTATGCAGGAGGCCCATTTGTTTACTCCTAGAATACAGTACAATGAGCATTACCAGTCAAAGCATAATATATCAATATTCAATAAAATTTGTTGAGAGATTATCGAAAATTTGTATCGATTTATTATTTCCGTTTGTACGTGTGTTTTAAATAAATAAATTACTAATTAATTGAGAATGAATGTAGAACATGACTTGAAATATCATAATATTTTCTTAAAGATCATTGGTTTTCAGCCTCGCAAAATGAAGGTGCGTTCGATAAATACAAGATAGTGCAAAGTGTGTTTGATAAATTGATAATAAATTATTTAATGTTACGAAGTGCAGTGGCAATACACTAGTTGTAGGCATTATTAATTTTATTATATACATTGGTAACGTAGGTAAGCATCAAACAATAATTTAGAGAAATATTATTTAGAATATTTACGACAAACAGATCTGCGCAATTCATATTAATAATTAAAAATAATTCATGATAGTAAATACATACAATAAATCAGTCATTTTGCTGTAAATTTTTATTCCCATTATAGTGTGCCGGAAAGACCTTATTTCTGCTTTTAGATAAAGAGTCACCGGATGCATTACGCGTTCGATGGACTTTGCGGTGAATCATTTAAATTTAGCAATAAGGTTTTTTCCCTCTGGGTGCCTTAGCACGGGCGTAGCCCGCTGTTTGAGGGTATGGGGGTATCACCCCCAGCGAGCAAGGAGAGTTCCTTGAAGATAAACCAGTTTGTGAGGAGTGTTAGCTCTTCTCCGACAGTGCGTCACCTACTAACTGATTGCAGAAAATACACTAGAATACAGAGGCAAATTGGTCTGGATGCAGATTTACCAACAATTCTCGGAAATGAAACGGATGATGTTAATAAACTATTGAATTTTATGAGTAGATCGGGGCTCCTCCCACAAGTTCTCGTGAGGGTATAAATTTGCATTCTTCTTTCTTTTTTTATGATATGTGATCGGCAACTGTTTCCTTTTCTTTCATCTTTGTATTTAGATATTTGTTGAATTCAGGAGGGTTTTTTTAGTGGGTATGGTCGAGGAATTTAGCGAGTCCCACACACGGGGAAGAGTCTTTAGGGCTCTTCTCTTGCCGTTGACAAGCTCTAAAGCCCCACAAAAAAGCAGTAATTCTTCAATAAAACAGATCTTACTAATAATAATAATCATAATAACAATAATAATACATTAAACGCAGTAAAACATTTTAAGGAAGCTTGAATAAAATTAAATTTAAAGGAAGTAAATCTCCTATACATTTTTGTTTTCAATGCTTCCATTCTATTGAGTTTATTAGTCACACGCATACCAGAACAGACAAAATCCTTCTAAACATGTTATTAGTATTTAACACACACAGACTAACAGGATATTGCTCAATACACGTTAACTTACAATTAAAAAACCTTCAATATATTGACAGATCAATAAAAATTAACACGTTCCCTTCAAATATTTTTTCCTTCAATATTTTCGTTTTAATATCGCCCTTACCCGGTCAATATATAGAGCATTTTAAAATATTGAATCAATATATTGATAGTGTATGACGACCTTTACTCTCACATCCTGTAGACAAGAGCAAAAAAAAAAGTAGTATTAAAATGTTTATTTCGTATCGTTACTTTCAACCAGGTGGAGTAGAGTAACATCTTCCGTAAATTTTCACAAAAATTACTATGATTGCAATTACATTTTAGGGGAAATATTTATTTTGTACAAGAAAACATAATATTGAATATATTTTAAATAAATATTCTCAAACGTTTACATAATTATTTTATAAATATCAATGTTTGTGGAATGTTTTCAGTTAGCGACAAAATTGTATTGGTTGTGTTGTATTGTCAGTGACGTCTGATGTAAATGTTTGAAGTGATCCGTTGAACACGGAATACGTGATATACCACACCAATGTACTTTCTGAACTTGCTTCAATGAGAGGAAACAAATATTTAAGAACGTTGCAGTACTATTTGAGTGAAAAAATATTTTTTAAATGTTTTTTCTTATTTACGAATGTTTCAAGCAAAAGATGACTTACTGAAGAATACCTTCTCAAATCTAATTCTTAACTTAAGGCTTTTCTTTTAGGATGATTAAACGTCGTACTGAGAAAATTAACTTCTCGTATAACATCTTTTATCCTCTTCTGAGAGCAGGATAAGGATCAGGAGCTGGAATTAACTGAAAATTCGCCTTATCGCAGCACCAAGCGCATATCCCAGGAGATTGAACAAGTCAACAAAGAAAGTTAATTAGATTGCTGCATCAATAGATGGAGTTCAGTATTTCAATGATGAGGGAAGGAAAATCATTGAGACAGAAGATTTACCATTATATCTCGTTTACATAAGGTTGTAATGGAAATATTGGACTATTAAGGAGTGTGGGAATTCTGCCGGTATTTCCTCTCTCGATATCAAAATGCACCCGAAACAAAAGCGGTTTTGTGAAGGGAGAGCTATTGCATATATTTTTACATCAATTTATTATTGAAATTTAAAATTTAAATTATTGAGAAAATTTTTTAAATTTATTTTTGTTTCAATAAAAGAATGTAACTTTCGTTTCAATTCTCCCAGCAAGTAATTAAATATTATTTTTAATATTAAGTAATGCAATATCCTTGTACACATTAACACGCCTTCATTGCAGACAGGAAAACAACATCCAAAATTATTTAAAAACATGTATTTTATTATTTTCATTTATTCATAAGGGAAAAAAAAAGAATCCCAATTGAAACTCGAAATGAGGTGTCAAATCTCAGGCGTCCTTACTGCTATTTGCTACTGAAATTGGATTTGAACGTTTTGAAATAATAATAAATTTATTGTCAAAAAACAGTACAAACTGCGTATGACCACGTGGAGGAAAAAAAAACTAATTTACTAATAAGTGAAGCTGTAGCTCTTGAAAAACAGCACGTGAATATTCAAACTCAATAATGTATTTAATCGACGTGAGTATTTGAACAGGAAGTAAGAAGTTAAAGACGAACTAACAATTTGACGTATTTCAACTCTACACATTTCTTCTCTCTGGTTCAGGTAGTATTTTATAAAATACCCGAGTAAGCGATGAGAGCAGTGCAGCGTTGTCAAGTTCCCTCGATTCACTTTTTCTTTTTTCGACACCATTTTATACGAAAAGGAAACTCTCTCACGCGTCATGTTTTAAATAAAAAGCTATAAATAAACAAAACTGTGAATTGAAACAGTGAAATACCAGAAAGACAATGACAAAAAAATGTGGTTGTCATTCTAGGACAGGAAATATTTGAATTATTTACTCGTAAGTATTAATTCTATGAGGTTCGAGGTGTTATATATTCTACCTCACGTGTTTCGAAGTGAAAATTTGAGTTGTGGAGGAAAAGAAGGAAGCCGAACAGGAATCTTTTAGGTCTCTTTTTATAAGCAAGGTAAACCCAAAAAGAATATCATCCAGTCTGGCGAAACACGGGGCCGGACAAACGTTGGCCCGCTCTGAAGATGATCAGGAGTGGGGACGCAACCACAGTTAATATACTACCGGATGAATGACCACTCTACTACTGGTCTCAGGACAAAGGGAAGATACGCCAATGCGCTACCTCAAGTACGGTCACATTACGTAGAACCAACTTATTCCCAAAGAAAGATTTTGCAGCTTGACACAAGAGAATAATTGGGCTAATGAAATCATGGTGACACGAGAAAAGAAGGAGACTTATTGACAACAACAAGAAGAGAAAGATAGAAATAGAGGACCCAGCAATAATGGTATGAACATGAAGTAGTAATGAAGTCCATTACATACAAAACTCAATATAATTTGACCGCCATGGTGTAAAAACTTGACTACGTAATTAGTGTTGGCAACTAATTATTACAATACTGGTTGAAATGAATGAAACATGAGTTCTATTGAATGAAATATCCATCATTTTCTTCCCCCAGGTGCTATACGGACAACAATTCCTTCGCTCACACTAGAGTTCCATTCGTCATTTTGCTATTTTGCATAATGGATTATGAGATTAGGGTAATTTTCGTTGCTTTCGCTGACCTCAAAAAGATGACATATTTTCCAAGTTGTGAATAGAGTAAAGAAGCACAGACACGCTGATAAAAAGCTTGGCAACCTTCGGAAAGGGATTGTTTAAGGGTTAAAGTAGATTGTAGTTGTGAACGCCTTTTAAAATAAAGTGCATAATTGTAATCAAATTTATTTCTACAAAGTACTCAGTCCCTCTCTAAGATGAATTTGTAATTTTCCTTCAGATAAAAATGACACGCGAAACACGTTAGATAATTCACATTTTCTGCTTAAAAAGGTGTTTATTCTGAAACACTCTCATTGACAAATGCACAAGAGATGATCGAATGGGTTTCAACGTTTATCTTGCAAAATAACATAGATAAATATATACGTAAAAATTATATATACAGAGAAATAAAATATATTATTCCCTAGTGATTGCGAGCATATATTTAAAACAAACAAGCATCGTTAAAAAGATTGCGGTAATTTAGAGAACACAATTTTCCTCAGAATTCGTTTCTATAGAACACTTGCTCGCTTGTTTGTTTTCTCCTTCAGCAAAATAAATTGTCTGGAAAGATCGGCGGTATGAAGAGCGCATTCATAATTCAAGAAAATGCGTGTGAAGAAGGAGAAGAATGATTGCTGTCTTGCATGGAATACGTCATTATTTACGTTTTCATTCCAGAAATAATGTTCAAGAAATTGTCCCAGAAGACTGATCGCTCTTCACTCAAGAACCCCGTGGAATGCCGAGCATTAAATCAGTGTTCTACATGCTCAAGAATTTATTCCATAACTATGCATTCTTGTGACGATTTGAGAGAATATTTTTGATTCGAGGTTCGACGTAAAAAAAGAACTAACAGCTCTAATGGAATTATGATACAAGTGCTTCAACTTTCGTTTTTTCTTAATTTTTTAAAATTCACTTTCTTTATTAATTTCTTTCAGACAAATAAATTATACATATCAATATATTCAATGCAAATACTGATAATAGTACCATGCTTTTTAACCTGTCCTTTCCCCGGTACCAGGGCAATGGGCCATTGCCCGGGTACGGATTTCTTAGGAAGCGGACGCAATGTACTTGTCTCACTCATGCCTTTATTGCAGTCCGTATACTCATCATTTAAGTAAAAATCATCTGTAGCTCTTGTCTACTTTGTCTTCCTAAAACTTATGTCAGTCATTTTTGTCAATTGTATTTAATCTCATCAAATGTCCACAACTAACATCTTACAATACATGAGAGATTGTCTATGAGGATATGGCGAATAAACTATCACCATTCTACATAATAGTATTTTCCTTAGATAAGAGTTGAAAGCACTATAGACCCATTCGGGTAAATCACTGCTGATTCTTTTTTTTGTAAATTTAACGTTCCAAACGAAACGATGTAATTATCTCCTTTCCTTTCCAGTGTCCCAACAAATTTTCCAACTTAACAACAAGTTTTGAGTTAAGCTTGCTGTTCTTTCTCTCTTTTAAACATTTTCCATCAATATAAAAGCTCAACTCTCAGTGAAAGATTTACAAAGTAATTGAGGGTAGGATAGGAACTCCGTTTCTCTGGAGATTCTACTCACCGTTGCGTCGCTTTACGTGTTGTTTCTGCTGTATGCACGACACTTACCTGCAAAGAAATGAAACGTATTGTAAGAACAAAAAAAAATTAAATAAGGAAAAANACACTTACCTGCAAAGAAATGAAACGTATTGTAAGAACAAAAAAAAATTAAATAAGGAAAAAAATCTTCCCTTACTCAAAAGTTCAAAGTAATATTTGACATATGAATAACTTCAAGAAGTACATTTTACGGTTACTGGCAATGTGTTTCTCTTTTTAGCTATTTGCTCAATATTAAAAATAGATATGGTGACTAATGAGTGTTTGACCCTAGTAACTTTGATATGATATATGATAATATGAGATGTCCGAAGGGAAAAAGCCATTAATTTTATTAAAAAGACCCTCACATGTAATACGATTCGTCAAGACGATATAAGCACTCAATGACGGGTAACTCCTTATGAATTTAATGTCACAAAAATTTCAATTTTCCTAATCATGTTCCAGACACTGCTTTTATGTATAGTTTACTCCCTCTTTCGCAGTATTCTGTCCGAAAACGAATGAAACAGAACAGTGAAAAACGTAAAATTTGCATCTCGAATCTCCGAAACCAAAGTAGGATTACGCCTCAGTGCGTCAACATAAGTAATTCACAACTTTCACGAAACTTTATTTTGTTTACTGTTACTGAAATATTTATCCCCACCACCCCATCGAATCCTGGGAACGAATTCGCGGAGTACATTTTTCAACAGTCTGAATTCCCTCGCCAATATGTTCCTAAAATCTCCTACAACTTTGAAAGACTGAAATATTGATCAATAAAGGTCGCATGCATCTAAAAATGGTCTTTGACCTCCTTTTATTGTTTACTAGCAGGATCTAGCACTCGATATTCGGATGAAATTTATTATCACTTCATAAACCTACAAATCATCTTCAATCAACACAAATATTCTCAATAAACAAAATTAAAAACTAAAGAATTCATATCGTCGGAGACAAAAAATTTGCAAAAATCAACATTTTTATTAGTTCTTGATAATATATCATCATGGATCGTATTGTGAGGGAGCAAAACTCGAACCCGGGATTGCTTGCTTTGACCACAAGTCTGCTACCTCAGTACACCGTGAGTTATAACATCCTGAAATATGTGTCACTATTAACGACAATCAGTCACTTTCACAAAACTATATTCTGCATCAATTCACTTCTCACATTCCATTAAAAAAATTATTGGAAAATTGAAAGTTGAAATATCACAACAATAATAGGACTTCATTTATTAATAATAAAGTTATTTATTGGATTGCCAATGTTCCGAGATTCATGTTTATCTCATCCTCAGGGCAGGCTAAAATACAAATACATAATATACAGAAATGGTATTTTACAATCTACAATTTACATCATATTTATTACATTAAATAATTATAAACTATTGAAATATGTAACATACTTGTAATGTAGTACATAAAATTTTACTTAAAAACCAATAGTTATTTACAATAAGTTGCATCTCTTAAGAACTTTTTAAATATCTGGTGAGGTTTCATGTAAGGTTCGGTAACGTTCTCTTCTACGTCATTGACATTCAAAAACAATGGGGTTACAGTGTGTGCAACTACATATAGATCCGTTACGTCCATTGCCACTTATATGCAACTCCACAAACATTTTCTAGGAAACTTAAAATATTATATTTTAAAGAGGTTAAGAAACATAGAAAACTGGGAATGTTTTACTTGATTTATTAAAAATTGCGTTAAGAAGAAGAAGAGAAATTTTCGGTCAGGAATTAGACCATTGGCGGATTCAAGGGGAGCACCGGGGCCATGTGACCGCCCCACCCCCAAAAAACAAAAGGCTAGAAATAATAAAAATAAAAACAAGATTTTTTTACTTGGAAAGATATCCAGTATGCTCATTGAAAATAACAAGACGAACTCACAAAATCTGTGTAAAAAAGACGGTTCTTCATAGAACAAACAACGAATTATTTTTCTTTTATAACTTTCCACTCCTACACGGAAACATGACATGAGCAGAGGGCTGAATATTTCTGGTTTCAAGCATACTCGTACTCCAGCGAGGTTCTGAGACACATGTCTAATTTGGAAAAGTACCCAAATAAAATCTACGGTAGAAAGGCAATCGAAACAAAGGAAGTCATAAATAGATGAGAATAAATAATTGAAATAATGGAACTTCATGCGTACAACAAATTATTGATGGAATATTTTATTTGCGTTCATTTACAATGAGTAATAATAACATTGTTCAATTCATGAATGATAGGGAAAAAATTGATTAAAACAGACCATTTTCATAAAAACTATTCCATTGAAAATAAGAATTTTCGGGTGTTCCGTGGAATTATCTTTCTCTGACCACGCGTTTGGTAAAAAATTATATAAATCATTTTCGATATACAACATTATTTTTCCGTCCTCGCTTTTTTATGCCATTGGATTAATGTATTTTCATACCTAATATAGTTTTCAATGGAACGCCGTAACATTATCGATTTCATGTGAAATACCGTTGACGTTGTATGTACTACATCTGTAGCAGTAAACAGTCTTGTTAGCACGAACGCCCGAAGCAAAAATTTTGCTAATGACACAAACTATTTCAAAAATGTTATTTTACAGGGTTATGTACAAAAACTACAAACTTTATGTTAAGGCGTCAAATCTTGGATCCATTCCTGAATTTGACCTGAAAGATGAGTGGGTTGAATTTCTTGTATTTAAAACCAGATCATATTATCTTTGTCGTGCTTAATTAAGATATACAGGGTGGTGGCGTAGTACGTAATGAATTGAACAATGTTATTATTACTCATTGTAAATGAACGCAAATAAAATATTCCATCAATAATTTGTTTCGTCCCGACGAACGAAAGTGCTGTAATCGCAACTTAAACACTCGCAATAATTCTGTTCCACATCAAACGATAGAGCAAGTACTCAATACTCAACTCTTTCACGCGTTGGCAATGCTATCGCGTTCATTAGTGCAGGTCAATAGATTCGACGCAACGTCCATCCTCCCTCCAGCCCTCCGGGCCAACGAGCGAATTCGCACTCGATGCGAAGCCCTGGCCCTTTACTTTGCGACGAGTCGCCTGTGCGCGCATCGATCTCATTGTTCCGCTTTCATTTGCAGCTCTCGCCGCAGGAGGTCGCCAGCGTCGCCGACGACGCCGCGTCAGATGGCGCTGAGTGCGAACGAGACCTTCATTTGTCCAACGCTCATCGCATTTACCCCGACGCTGCGTCCCGACCAGCACTCCAAGTGAGTCAAATGACAGGAATGTATAATTGATTTCTTTATTCTTAATGTAATTGTCATGACACACAACAATACGAATAATAATGATGAAAAAACACGATTTAACTTCTATCTATCAGTTAATAATACAGCATTAACAATATTAAGGAACTCACTTGACTTGTTTAGAATGCACCAGAACATGTACAAACATGGCGGTCGAGCACAACGGTTTTTATGCATCTCATCTCGGAAAAAGTGAAATATCTTTCTCAAATGTCCGGTGACCTATAGATATAAGTGACGTAAAAAATAATACAGTACATTTACTACAAATCAAAGTTAACTTCAATCACTTTTGTGATTAAAAAATTGGTCTTATTTTGTAAATAAGTGTTTTCTCCATAAGACGCAATGTATTTCACCAGCAATTATAATTGCAATTATTTCATTTAAATGACCGGTGAAATATGATTTTCAAATTCAAATCACGATAAGTATATGTTACTCTGTTTATTTATGTCGATTTAAAATATTTTAGTGATTTAATTCCATCTATGCTAGTACTACCTTAAGTACACAGGCCAATGCCAGGATTGTTCCTTGATGTAGAAAAGCTTCTTCAGTCGCGTCCAGGCAAATATTCACGATACTGCAATGATCATATAAAATCCGGTATAATTTTCGCGTTATAAAATAAATTGTCCTCAGTGCTAAAGTTCTGCGGATGACGACAATGCCGTCGAAAATATGTAATAAACATCATGTTACTAAGGTAACTGAGTAAATTTTTTAAATATCTATAGTAATGGTAACAACTCACCTCTATATTATTTACGCTTTTTGCAAATGTCAAGTAAGAAACTGTTATTATACACTACTGCCATGAACAAATACATAAGAGCTTTTGTTAGACATACAAAATAAATTCAAAGAATAAAATTGAATTTAATCTCCTTGTGAATTTTCTTTATTTAAGGTATCGCAAAAAATCTAAAAACAAGAAAAATGAATTCCAAAATTTTGTCGCAATTTTTGGATCAGTTTCATTCCGTAAAAGATGGGTCGCATTGGAAATAGTTTTATGGATTGTTTTGCCACGAATTTTCAAAATGTATTGTAGTTGCTTGGAATGGTACTGCAAATCTCGATTGTTCTTGATATTCTTATTTCAAAACTTCCTGCCAATAAAATCAGTAATTAATTTTCTTAAAGCATTTTTTATCTTAACTAAAAAAAGGATGTTTAATTAACAGCGAAAAACTTTTGATATACATCAAACGTCAAATACAAATGTTTCTCAGAGAGTTTCCCAGATATATCTCCTTTAGGTCAGGTCTCAACATTTCAGTAACTTTCCAAATCAGCCAAACAATGGTGCGAGAGATCAAGTTTTTAACAGACGGTAATGGAAAAATTGATGGATATCTTTAATAAGATTCGGTGCGAAAAAGTTGATTAAGATCTAATTGAATTGGAGCAAATTCTAATTGTCGTCCAGGATACAACTTCTGTTTGGTAATGGAACTTTACAGGCTGTGGCACATAGTACATCTCTTTTCGAACAATTAATCTACAAAATAAAAATAAATTATTAGGAAGGTCTGTCTCAAATGGAAATTGGAAAAAGTAATAACTGAAAGAACTTCAGAGGAGTTAGGGGTTATTGCAAAAAAAACAACAAGATATGATAAATATTGATGAATTGCAAGAGCAGAAAACAATTGAAATTGGCGGCAAATTAGTAGATGTAAATCTTCATTCGCATGACTGTTTACTGCGAAGCTTAGTAATGTGCCCGCCAGTCTTCGATCGCATTAGGTGAGGCGGACAATGCACTGAACCGTATAACCTACGTGACCTAATCCCTGTACGAAAATTATATAAAGGCTATAAAGAAATACTGTTTTCAAGTACATAACTTACAAAAAGGAAAGAATTGTGCGATTTTTTTGTTAAGCTTCCTGTGTAAAGTAATTTTCCTCCTGTGTGGATTATAAAAGAATTCGTAATGACGCACATATAAGCATTCAATACTGAAATCTGTGTTTATTTTTATGGGTTTTCTTCGTGTTATATACTGTTTGAAATCAACAAAAGACAAGGTTTAAATTTATCACAAAAGTAGAATAATGGAAATTAACATGTGAACTTAGAATATTATAGAAGAACTTCGGATAAAGCTGGATAAAATGAGTTTTAAAAATCCAGATCTGTAGACATTTTAATACCTACTGAGGGGTAAAATATATCAATTCTAAGAACCAATTTTTCTTTGAATGTTGATGTAATTTTGAGTGTTTCTTGTTTTATTTGATGATTGTTTTCAATTTTTTTAATGACCAGTAATTATTGTTTAAAGTACTTGCTCATATTCCGGGCGACGCCGGGTATTTCTGCTAGCCACTAATAATATTAAAAGTACCGATATTTTCATTTCAATCCAAATAAACTCGAACGTCAAAACGACTCAAAATACGACTGAGCTCAAAACCTGTTAGTTGTATTAAATTGGTGAAATTAAAGGAAAAGTTATTTAAATGTCCAAAAGTTTGTTTCTATACGCCCAAATTTCTCAAAAGTCGTCAAAGCTACAAATTGTATGTTTTTGTGCACCACAAAAAGAAAAACAATAACAAACCTGTCACCCAAGAGAGATTTCTTTTTCCTTGCAGAGAGCGTCAGACACAGACATCAAAAAATATTAATTAAATGTCATCACCTCTGATAGAAATTTTGTCCCAAGAGGTCTGAATCGTTCGGTGGTGAACGAATAACATCCAAACACACAAAGAATTGGAAGTTTATACATGAAACTCATTCATATGGAACTCATTGTATGTTGATATTGAAAATAATAAAACTAAATTCAATTAGTTTTATTTCTATTTCATAACATTATCGTTTTACAATAACTATATCATTCACAATTTTACGAGGAAATTTACGTAAAACGTGTGTGGTTAGAAATATTGGTTTTAAGGATACGAAATACAATAAAACAGGATGCGCTTCTGAAACATTGTATGAAATTAATAATACGTATACTAAACGCCTGAGTAATAGGGATGGTGCGTCAATTCTGCACAAAATTTGCGATTCTATCAACCAGTTGAGATATTTTCTTACGTGGTAATGTTCTTGAATGTAACATATGAAATCTCAAGTTTTGTAAAATATAACATACGACAGTGTCATGCAACTATTTGTTGATATTAGTTAGCTTAAATTAATAATAATGACTGAGAAAAAGGCCAAAATAATTCTTTGGTTGGTGTGGTTTTAATTGCGTAATATGAATTACGCATATATTCATATTCAATGAAAAAGAAGTTTTGTTGCTGTCTTAATTATAATAATAATAATTAATGCAATTTTTTCATTGGATAAAAAATAATTATACATCATGGAAAACGGGGTCCATAAGGGGGATGTATGAATGTTTTATTTCAGTTCAAGAGATTAAAAGTGAATTGTTAGTTTAAAAGCAGGAGACGGAGTGAGATGAAGAAACAAACATTAGAAAAATTCCACTCGTAGTAAAAACTATAACATTTTAAATGCATGGATTATGGAGTGGTACGCAATATTGCTAAACGTTTTTGAAAAACCATTTTCTTCCTTGCTATTTCGGGTTGTATTTACTATTTATGTATTTTCGTTTCGGCCAACGAAAGACCACGATGTTAGTAAGGCTCATTTCTGAACGAGTTTAGAAATTACTAGACACATCGTAATTCTTTGGGGGGAACAGTGTCTAGACAGAGTTTAGACTGCTGTATCTGATATTACAACTACGGGAGGATGGACTTTTCATAAGTCCGCAGAGGATGGACTTTTCATAAGTCACAGCTATTTGAACTGAGACATGAATATGAAAAGATACAAAATTTATTTTGCCCCGTCCGGGTATCGAACCTGGGATGACTTGGTGACGAAAAATCACGCTGACACCGTGGCCACGACTTGTATTTACTATCTATCTATATATTACAATTTTCGATTTGTTTCAATCATGATATATACCCTTCTTTAAAATCAGTAGCTTTTCAACCAATTTCCAATTCTCTGTATCTCAAGATTGACGCCGATGTTGCAACACAATTCTCTTTTACAACCGCACGCGCCTCTGTGTCTGCATCGATTTTCCATAGGCCCATCGCCTCCTCTATCATCCAATCACCCTTTGGGAAGGTCGTTGTTGGGGTATCACTTATTGCCATCATACATCATCGATTCCCAAAGGAAGACATTGTCAACAACTGTAACAGTCGCCATTTTCCATTCCTCCATTTCCTCTTCGAACTCACGACCGCACTCCTCTCCAACCCTAAGGGACACTATAGAAACATTTGTCTTGACGTCATCGACAGTGGGGAACTACGTTTGTTTAGAGTGGTTAAAGTGGACGGAATGCAATTATGTGAATCAGAAATCGTTGTGTATTAAATATGGTGAAAAGTTTTTTGTTATTCTTCTTCATTTCTATGTTATTTTTTAGCATTGTGCTTTTTTAGTATAGTATGATTCCACATCTCGACATACACTAGCATTACAGTCCATTTTCTTCACAGGGCAGTGCTAGTGGAAGGTTATAATAATTATATATAATTTCATGTTTCCATGTTAAGGAAACGGAATGATAGTATCTTACAACAAATTACTTAAAATTGTGAATTACAAAACAGACATGTTTTGGAAAGCTTTTCCCATCATCAGTGTTCCAAGTAACAAATGAATCAACTTAAATAATTTAGTTCATAGAAAAGAAATTGAGTTAACTCCGATTCATAAAACTTGTTTTGTTTCATGATGTGACGAGATTCAGTTCATCAGCAGTGATCTCATGAAACCCGGGACGAGAGTATTTTTGGAGGCACCTACACTAAAGTTTTTGGAGGTCCCGATACAAAAACGTGTTTGTGTGCCCACTAGTACACCCCCAACGCTCTGATGTATTAAAAAGAATGGAAACTTGAGTTTTCTTTATTAAAAAGTTCAACTNTACGCTACTGGATATCTGGCCTCGTGTTCTTCCCATTCAAAGAATTTCACCAAAATAATGGGGAATGGGAGATATTAGGTTGCCAAGAACGTCAGGTATCAAACAGACATTGTTCTGGAGTAGGTGTGGGTAAACCCCAGCTGAAATCTACATCCGATTCGTCAGAGAGGAGGATCGAAACCCACTCTTCCGCTCAACTATATAGACGGAGCTAAATAGGTAACATTACGTTAAGGATGTTGGCTAGAACGCCAATCTTGTGATAACTCGGAGACGAAATGTGTTTCTCAGTTTGTTTGAACAATCTAAAGCAAAATTGAAACTGGTTCCAATCTTACTGGGATCATGGAACCCTACTGGTCAACACGCTCCTATTGAATCTCGGCGAGAGAAAATGTAAATGTGTAAATTTTTTTATTTTTATCTCACACCTCGGATTAAAAAGTTAATAAAATTGATCTTTGGTATAAAATAAAATGTCTCTATCTGGAAGGTACTATTAGGTGAAAGTCTACACAGTTATCTGGTCAGGAAATATCAAACAATTTACAATGAGATGTAAGATGGTGCAGTGAAGTCTATATTATTGCGTCTTGCATCTTACCGGATACCATCGCAAGCCATCGGTAATGTTTAACTGAGGGTTTTGATTTCATCCGAACACTAAGATCACATTACTTTGCTATGAGTAATATTTTATAATACAAGACAATGTTCGTACTGTTTCAGGTATACAAAAAATTCCGCAAAATGCACCTTCAGTTTGAAGCACACTTGAGGTAATCCAGGAAAACTAAAATATCAGTGAGGCAGATCTTTGAGATGACAATTACTTGAGGTCTGACGGATAGAGAAAGAGAAGGATAAAGAATAAGGGATGAGGGTAAGAACGTAAGAGGGTGGGAATGATATGCGAAAGCGATTGCAATACAAAGAGGCGAAGCTTTGGCGAAAGCTCACAAGCACACAGGTGCACTAGAGTCAATAATGCATCGGCAGAGATTGCCTGGCGACCAGGGATCCAACTTCTCTCGAACAATTGGCTCACCAACGAGATAGGATGGGAAGGGTCAATCTACAGTAAAATCAGGGCAGAAGTATATCTCTGGTATGTATTCACATAGAACGAAACTGAACGTAACGAAAATAAGCATTACATACGCTGTAATGTATATAGCACTACATACGATACACGCGATATCATAGGATACGAATATTAGCATTACATACGATATCAACGTTCATTTACATGTATTCAAAAGAAAAATATTACCCAGAAATTATTTTTAATGATTACTCCATTTCACATCAAAAACCGTTTCATGTAACTCTTTTCTTTTACTTCAACATTATTTTTATATAATTTTCAATATACCGCGTAAAGTTTTGAATTATCAATTCTTCAAACTGTGGAAATCAAATCAGTGAGTCTCGACTGTAAAAGACTTCATAAACCAAGTATATTTTCGTATATTGAGACAGCAAGAATTTTTAAAAGGTATCTTAACTCCCTCCGCCAAGATAATTTAACATAAAATTATGTGGAACTCTAAGGCGCAATGTACATTAGCTTATTATCGTAGTCCGTAAAAGAACTCCCCTCGTTCTTAAGTTTATAGAAAAATATCCCTGGAATAATAATGATCTATAATCGTAATGTACAACGTAAACAACGCTTCTGACATAATTTTTCATCTTATTATTGCGTAGTCACTTTCTCATGACCTTCTCTCCAGTAGGACAATTACATTAAAAATCTAAAACTCAGTTTAGTACTATACGTACTAGATAATTTGTTTTACATTATTTATTGGAAATTTTCTCCTGAAATAAAGATATCTGTTATTTATAAAATTTATTTTAATTTTTTGTGATTTTTTCCTTTACAGATGATGTGCTTTGAGCTAAAAGTACGGTATCAGAAGCTTCTTGCAGAAACGAAAAGCTTTTAGTTTCAGAAAAGTGTTAGTTTTAAAAGACAAGTTATTCATGTTGCAGTATCAACGCAATGTGATTACACGATTGCATTAATGAGCTAAACTTCAGAAAAAGTCGATGGTTGGAAAATAAATGAAAAATCAATCACAATATTTGAATGTTACATATTAAAGGTACATTTTGAAGCCATTTTTTGTTGAGAAGATGAAAGCTACGGAAAACGAAAAAGTTTTCCAAAAGATATTGCTTTAATCATTACGTGGGAACAATATTACAATTTGATTGTATGTATTCACTTCACGATAAATAAGGAGTTAAAATTTTTACTATTTTCACGAGTGTGGTCCTATAAAAGAATTCAGGAAATGAAGCTCCTAGAAAATGGTGATCATACCAAAGATGCCTAAGATATACTTTTAAAAGCCACAAGAAAATAAGTTTTTCAACATCAAAAGAAAATTGAATATTCCATACAAATTCACAAAGGAGAAATCTCGCGATTGAAACACGCGCGCACACTTCGATCTAGAAGCAATCTCAGCTTTTGCATTGAAGTGGCAGTTTAGTTGCGAATAACTTCCCGCAGAAGCTTAAGGAGCGATAATTGAATTCTACTTCCCAACAACGATGGCGGGAATTACCCTGGTGGCAGTGGGAAGACGTTTTACACAAGGGAAGGAATGCGCAATCTCCAGACAGTCGAGAGGAAGACGAGAATTGATGTTCAGCTCTTACGTTCGAAAATGGCACGAAGCATATGTCAATTCATGACGAACGTACAGTACAGTAATACCAACAGGAAACGGTTCAAANAATTGATGTTCAGCTCTTACGTTCGAAAATGGCACGAAGCATATGTCAATTCATGACGAACGTACAGTACAGTAATACCAACAGGAAACGGTTCAAACAATCACCCCAATTAACGTAGATTTTGCCGGCGCAAGGTGACTTCAACATTTTTTTTGTGGGGCTTTACGGCTCGTCGACATCAAAGGTCATTGGAGTCCTAAAAACTTGTACAGGTAGGGAAAATACAGTTACGCACTAGGGAGAGCCAACATGACCCAACCATACCCACAAAACCCCTCCTGAATTAGAACATCTCAAAACATATCTCAAAACATATCTCAAAACATACATCAAAACACTGAGGAAAAAATTGTAGGGGGACAAAGAATGAGGGATAGGACAAAGAATAAGGGGGGACCAAAAATGAGGTGTAGGACAAAAAATGAGAGGAATGAGGAAAATGAAAGATACCCAAGCCTTAATAGCGTCGGGATCGAAAAGAACAAGAGGTGACCAAGGGAGGTCAGGAAAGAGAAAGGAAGGAGCCTTACTCAAGTATGAGGAAGTAATGCCAAACTCAGCTCGGGGTCCCGTGACTTCATCATATGTATATAATAATTGGTAAAAACATGAATGAATATATAGCTACAAAAGAAGCATACAGTGAATTTGAAGAAAATGCGACACAAACATTACGTGTGAGAATAGAAATGAAATATCAATTAGCTAGATAGTGGACAGTTCCAGATGTGAAAACAAAGAGAAAAACAAGTGGACTTGAATAACGATAAATACAAAGTAATAAGTAAAAGAGGATGAGAAAGCAAAGAAATAAAATAAGCAACGAAACTAAACCCCGGTAGTGGCCAGACGGTCGGGTTAATACTAATGACAAAATTGATGTTAAGTTAAAGAGTGATATTTTCCAAAAGCTACATGCATACGAGATTCAGATACTTTTTTTTTACCAGAGTACAGATTGAATTACAAAAATTCGATCAGTAACCACAAAATGTAGGAGAAGCTCAGACTTTCTTTTTACCCGAAACGAATAATTCAACTCATACTTATAGATGAGTAAAATAAGCGAGAGAAAATCGAATTTTAAAAATATATATTATTTTCTTCTATATGCTAATTATATTCACATGTCCGACCAAAGCTAGACTTCATTCTGTTCAATAATATTCTTGAACATTGACTTTGTGTCTCAAACCAAATCAAAAACGTTATTTTCTTTTCGATGTCGTCGTCTCTAATGTTCAAAAGAAATTTCCATCTATCCTTTCTAACTCAGGGTACAATTTGTATTATGATTTCATGCGTTTTGAATGAGTTTCCGTTTCATTTATGAAGTTGGTGTGAAGAAACTAATTAAATGTGGAATGAAAAGAAGTCTACAGCCTTTCCAGTCAGTTATTGGATAGTTTCTCAAATATTTGGGAAGTATACAAGCACACAGGAACAAAAATCAGTACGTTACGCACGTCTTGAAATGCCTCACAAAGGAGAGAACATGACACCAAGGCACAAAATAACACAAGACAAAAAGGTTTCGAAGCGCTTTTTGCTCAAATTCAGGAAGTGATATGAGAGTTAAACAACAATTATAAAAGGTGTTCAAAGCATTAACAGCGATGCGGATCTCCCGCTGACGTCGCGAGAATTAGAGACACTCCAGGTCGAAAATACTCGCAAAAAATGCGATGCCTACATTTGCTGTTAATGGGCAGAACTTTGCCCTTCTAATTTGTGTTGATCTTTTAACATCCATATCACTTTCTAAATTCCCCTAATACAGCAATTTACACGACTTTTTGTCTGATGTTTCATCTTCGTGTCATTTTATCTCATTCCGCACTTAAATGATTTTTTGTTCACATTTATGTGCTCCATCATCCTTCCTATTCTGTACGTGGATTACTGGGACATTCTGCAGAATAGAAAATTTATGACTATTGCACTCATATTTACCCGTCACTTTATATTAACACAAGAATATAGCCCATATCCTTGTTCGAGGTAATTCTGTGATTATATATCATCTGCTACGTAGGTAGTAAAACATGATAGGTAGTAAAATTAGCACAATTCATAAAACATTTTATAGACAGGTGAAGATAGTCATATCTTACTCAAGTGCCTTCCTCATCGATGCCTCTGCTGCACAATCTGCGAGTTTAAAGTGGGATTAGACGGGGTAAATGTAGTTGATGTAATTGACATCATTCACGTATACAATTATAATTAAATTGATATTATGTAACCGACATTTCTTGAAGACAAATATTTATTATATGCAACAGCGTTTCATCAATAGATTTCTGCCATTGATGGTTTCTTTTTTTTTTTAATTATTTATTTTTCTATGTCACTTTTATTTGTGTGTGTGTTTAACTTGTTTTCTGTTTGTTACAGAGATTATTCAAACATTTGTTTGTATGTTCAAACATGTACGTTCACACGACGATGGAAGCAATCTATATGATCAAACATTGGAATTCGGTGACTCAGTTGATGAAGTGTATTAATTCCGCGCTTTTAAACCCAAGACTTGATAGAATGCAACCTCACGAAAATTGAGTAATCCAGAAAATTGAAGTTACAGAACTACGTTTATTTCAGTTAAGTTGGCAAATTATTGAAGTGTCTTTTATTTTTGTCAGTAATGTATAGTGGTAACAGAAAATCATTGATATTATCTTCCAGTAATTTTCTAGGCCATATAGTTCCATGATTACATTTACCCCGCGTTTTTAAGGGGTCAGGGAAATTGTAAACATCGCTATTTACCATTAGTTTCGCGTAGTTTTGTCGTAAAATGGCTGTGTGCTTCTGAATTAACAAACATTTAATTTAGATTTAGTGCGTTTCAATTATGTATCATTAATTTTCCCCCATTCAGTTTCTCTAGAAGGCACGGTGTTTGTGTAGCGACTTCCCTACATACTTAGAGATTATTGATCTCCGGGAAAAAAACGGATTGGTACGAAGGGCATAGGATTCCGATAAATATTCTGAAAATATCGAAGATCTTAACTGATAGTGGAAGTAACATAATTAAAGCCAACTACAAGAGACGTTGTTCTTACACGTGGACATAGAGGGGAAAATGTAGAAGATTCGTTTCATGTTTTGTAGATTTTAAGTTCTGGGAGACGAATAGGAAGGCATTAAAAAGAATTCAAAATCTAAATTCTTTCTCGATGATAATAAATTTTCTTTGAAAAAGAAATCAATTTAAAAGCAATCTTACCTTCTGCAGTTAGTGAAAAAGAACTTTAAAATGTTCTAACGCTTTCTGGCAAAGTTTATACAATGTATTGTTAACGTTTTGGTTTGATATTTTTGCACAAAAATTTCAAAATGATTTCAATAAATCTTAATACATGGTTGATGTACGGACTTTATCCGGTAAAAACGGAATAAATAAAATATGTAGAAATTCAATTAAATGAATCATTTCTAATTTCTAGGTCGTTCTGATGATCAATGAAACTATCTTTCAGGGTTCTAAAGCATATATATGAAACTACTCGAGTAAAATGGGGATACTGAGTAAATATAAACATAGAATCGTAATCTNGAAACTACTCGAGTAAAATGGGGATACTGAGTAAATATAAACATAGAATCGTAATCTGTGGTATTAAAGAGGTCCAAATACAATTTAAAATTCCTATAACTATAATGGCATGTGGCCATACTGTCACTCGTTCCATGCTTTAGGTTAGGAGAGAATTCGTTGCATACAATTACCCCGTTATCTCATTTGCAAATGTAAAACCGCGGGATAGCTGAAAACAGACGAATCAACGTGGGAAATTTCTTCCTTGGAAACTTCATTACAAGAGATTTCTGATGTTGCAGAGAGACTCATTATATTAGTGTGCTTTAAAGTAAATTTTTTACGAATTAAGACATTGAAATGAACTGTGAAAAAGAAACATTGAAAACTTGTTTACATTTACCCCGCGTAACAGGATTCGTTAGTTAGAGTCAATGATACTAGGAGGAGGTGGATAGAGGAAGGAAGGTTCACTTTTCAATAGACACAGCTATATGAGCTGGGACATTAATGTGAAAATTTTTTTCTGCCTCTCCGGGTATTGAACCCGGGATGACTTGATGATGAGCAAGAACGCTACCACTTGAACCACCAGAGGGACTTGTTGTTTTCCTTGTTAAAACTTGTATAAGTTCTTGAGTAAAGATTTGCTAGTCCACATTTCCAATCGCATAACGCAGTAAGTACTTCACGTGTTAAAAGAAAACTGTAATGGTTATACTCCATAGGGTTAGGAATATATTAGCTAGATTTCATTATAATAGGATATCCGTTTGGTATAAGAAATTAACAGTTATCGTTTTATTATATAAACAGATAAATACATATCTTCTCTGTAATATTGTTGGAGATTAGGTATTTTGCGGAACTACTAAGAGTTTCATTGTTTATTAATGTTCGTGTTATCTCAAATGTTAAATTAGTAATTTAAATTTGAGAAGCTACCGCAAAAGAAAGGACGTGGCTNGTTTTATTGTATAAACAGATAAATACATATCTTCTCTGTAATATTGTTGGAGATTAGGTATTTTGCGGAACTACTAAGAGTTTCATTGTTTATTAATGTTCGTGTTATCTCAAATGTTAAATTAGTAATTTAAATTTGAGAAGCTACCGCAAAAGAAAGGACGTGGCTTATGAGTTCTTAGAAAGGGGATAGTCAGAGATTTCTCTCTCATAATCGGATTACGAAGATTTTGTGGAAACGACGCAACGTGTTCACACCCTTTCCACCGGTTATTTCCCCGGGCTACAACACCTCTATTGTACCCTACCAAATAAAAAGAACGGTGTAGATAAATAAGTACAAAGTGCGTAAGCAAAAAAAAACGAAAACACTGCTTTGAAGGTGGGAAGATTCTTTAAATCTCCTCATTCAAGAAAAGATGATGCAGTCACCAGTTTCCCTCATTACGCCACACTCAACACAAGAGATGTTTCCTCCATAGGGATTTAATTCCTTGCAAGCAGATTTACGCTCTGCGTGTTTGTCAGCTTTACTTATGAAGCGTTTAACACCTAACCTTTTCAAAGTTTAACTGAAGGTGCAATTTCACCCAATGTAGAATTATCGCGATTTTCTTATACGTGATTAGGTAAAAGGAATCGCGATTACATTTTATGCGTTTCACCAGGCAAAACTAATCGTCGATATGTTAATCAATGTTTCTGAAGAATTCTTAACGTTGATAGTAGTTTTGCCGCGCACTATGGGTAATTTGAAGACAAATGACGCGAGGAAAACGCATCATGTTCCTCACTAGCGCCACCAACGGACGACGGAGGCAGCAGCGGGCCTCCCTCGTGTCACTGAACATAACCTATAAACCGAGCCACGAGCAAACAAACAAAATGGACGCCATATTTCTTGAGTGCTGAAGAAAATCGCGATCTGGTCTGGTAATCGAAGGGTCCCCTAGTTTAAGTGTAATTCACGATTTTCTCGTAAATCGAAGTTGGTGGAACGCGCATTTTATCACGATCTACTGCACAGAAAATCTCGTTTACGGCATTAAACGAACTTGGTGATATTGGACATTAGAAAGGATTTTAAAATTTTTATTGATATTGTTCACGTCTACAATCATAATTTAAAAGAAATATTTACTTCTATCTTGAAAGTTGAGAATTTTTGTTGACTATCACAGAGTTTCTATAGTGAAAAGGTCAGGTGAATGTAGTTTAAAATATGTTAATTTTATCTCGTAAGAAAAAGAAAAACAAGTTAACTACTCATAAATACAGCAATTCCGTATAAAAATAAATCATATGAAAAAGAAACGTCGAAGCAGAAAATTAAAAAAATAATTATAAATTTTGGATAATTGGTCTGTGTCAGTTTGTAAATTCTATGTGTTTTTAATACATTTGATGTGTACCATTTCTGAAATAATTGGTTTTTAGCAATTTGGCTTCCGATTTAACACTGAAACATTATCCCAATCTATTGTATTATCTAAATACAAACGAAGTTATAAAATAACATTATGTTGTAGAGTGTGTATGTTCCTTGATTCGCGCTTGTAATTTACGTGTAGGCAGTCAAATACAACAAAAGTTCCAATGTTTATAATTCTGTAAACGACATTTTGTCTCTTTCAAAATATTACTTCAAACATTCTCCATTGCAATGTAACTTAACATTTTTTGTAGTCCGTCACTAAGATACATTCCTTTTACAGATTAACACCTCATTCAAACACACCGTCTTGAGTATTTGTCATTATATTTACAAATATTTCCTGGGCAATGTTTCAGAAATTTATGTACCAGTCTCAGGTCTGCACAAAATAAATCTAATGCGAACTATGTAAGATCACTAAATCATTGCTAAAAAGCTTGTATTAGTTTAAAGCAGTAGGAAACAGAATAAAGAAAATATTCGTAACTTCTCAGAGTATTTACTTCGTGAGCGTAAGTAATGAAGAGTAAATTCAAGAACACGACGTCCACCACACAACGGGCTTTCCAACATAGGAGTTTTATATTTTGAAGCGTTGTCGTATATCTGAAGTATTGCTGTAAAATAAGAAGACATGTATGATAGTTTAACCAGTCTAAAACAAAGTTTTGACATGTTAAAAAAATATCATTTCCAGATTTTCTAGGAACATTTATAGGTCCTTAACACAGGTGAAATGACTCTGTGTCTGTCTCTGTCGAATCAATTCAGACAGTTTCATTTCTATGAGAAGAAGTAGCAATCACGAAGGAATGTATTTCTCTTTTTAGATGAGTAATATCGAAACATATTCAAATTTTAAAAAAGGAGCATGTAACTTATCAGATACATTAAAACGCATTTGTCTTCGTTCGTTTCCTGGATAATCGGACGGAACAAATCTCACAAATAAAGTATGGTACGTTAGAGCATTGAAAGGTTATTTCATCTTTCCGGAAAAGCGTTTGAAACGTTACATCAAGAGAAGACGCTACTTTACTCATTTGTTTGTAAAGGACGTAACTTGACTACTTGAGTCCCGACTAACGAAAGCGTCTTGTATATAATAAACTGTATTATACGTTCAGTGGATTGTCCACCTCATGTAACGCAATCAAACACAGTTGTAAGCTCCAGTCATGCGAGTGAAGATTCACATCTACTGATTAGCAGCCAATTTTTTTTCTCCTGCTCTTGTAATATCATCAATATTAACCATACTATGCATTTTAATTGCAATAAGCCTTAGGAACTGTCCTTTGGATTTTATCGATTACTTTTTCAGGTTTCCATGCCACAAACATTCCACAGAATTCAGTTTTGTTAGTATAGGTGTATATTCTTTGTATCTTGTGTAAATGGAAGCGGAATATTACAGGTTCACCGTTTCCAGCTCGTAGGTATCTGAGGAATATTGAAAAAAAGGAAAAGAACTGATTCAAAGTTATTCATGAAAAATCCGAGTCGAACGCTATGCTACTTGAAATACGCCTTGCAAGGGCATTCAGGGAAGGGATTGAGCGCCAAGTCAAGGGTAAAGTGTCTCGTTGGCCTCCCAGAGTGCGCGTCGATCGTTTTATTGAAGCTCCTCTTTTTTCTCCGCACGGATGACGTCACGCCTCTCGACGATTGCACTCCAACGTCACGAGGAGGAACAAAAGAATTCGACGGTGTGGTGGTAGCGTTTGCTTTTGCGAGAATGAGACAACGATACGTCTAATACTGCCCACTATTATGAAAATTCTCTTTTTTACGATGAACAGATTCACTCAAGATAATAATTCTCGTATCTAGGAGAAGATTCATTAGTTTTGGAGACTTACACGAAACAATTCTAATAATATTTAATTTCTTAAACTCATTTCCTGTTACTTCGAAGAATTCAAATATTACGGAGTTTGTATTGCGTCGCGAGTATATAAAAACTTCTCATATCCTTAAAGAGGTTGCTAGAACTTTCTGTTAAGATACATACCTCTAGCTCCAGTTTTGGGTAAATTTTTGACAGAAATACTTCTGAATCTTTTGATGCATTGATTCCATGCCGCGAAGTCGATTGTTAAACCGAATTTTTAAAAAGTGCACATTTTTTCTAGTAATACAGTACACTTTAATAGTTCCAATGAAGACGAAAATTTGGATGCACCACTTTCATATTGATTTAATTGAAAACTAAAAAGACTGATATGTTTTTCGCAAAAACATTAAAGTGTCAAATTAAAAAAAATTCATTCCATCAGTGATTATTAAAATAGTTCAAGAGTCAGATATTTATCCCTGAAGGTGTTATTAATTTTATTTATATTTTTAAAACAATTGAATCAGAATGCGATCCGCCGAGACACGACAGTGGTTTTTAGAGAAAATTATGTTCGAATTCAATAATTGATCACGTGTATCTTTAATAGATTGATTTCTATGACTCTTGTGAATGTGGTAGGATCTTCAAGCAGTTTTACACAGAATACTTGAAATTAAGTCAACAAAGCTTATTCATTTATTTAGCGTCTTAGAGAGAGGTACAAATCATGAGACCAGCGTTTCCATCGAACCATGCATTGGGAGAAGGATTTAAGAAGAAGAAATTTTGGGTTGCTAAGGAACATACGACAGCAAACTAACACTGGTCAGCAGAAGATGAGGAAAAACACCAACTAGTTCGACCAAGCGGAAGACCACGTTCTCCCATTCTGCGGTGTAATTAACTAGTAAGTATTGGCATGTATGTTTTGGTGAAATATATTGTTTCTTACTTTGTTGTTTCTGATTTTCACTACAAAAAATAAATCTATACAAGGAAAATACCGATTTTTCCAAATATTTAAATTATTTTCCAAATAGATTTAAACTGGAATCGTC
>NNCF01129753.1:3035-60853 GCA_002313205.1 Laupala kohalensis
ACAGCATCCTAATTTTCTAATGCATTATAATAGATATTTAACGCAGTACTTGACTGTACCCACCATTTTACGAATAAACCGCGCCGGTCGAATGTTCGCTGCTAAAGCAGGACACGACTGCACTATTTCATTAAAATTGTTGTAAAATGTAAATTATTCGTCGAAATTTTACGATGTAAAGCAGTTTCGTATCTTTGTTAAACGCAAAAACAAATAATCTATTAAATGTGATGATGATTTTTTTTTTTCATTCTTAAATTACTGTTCAAATTCAAGTATTTTAACACTTCTATTTTTAATGTTTACTAGATACTTGAGGTTAATTATTGTAGATAGACATATGCTGTCACGGATTGTTTTGTAGAACTCCTTGAGACAAACAATATTGCCATTTATTGTTGTCACCTATCTCTAACCGTTTAGGCAGCGCAAACGAATATAACTCTCTTACCCGATTTTATCGGTATTTATTGTCAAAAACCATGTCTATCTTTATGTTACCTGGCAATGTTTCAATATATTAATAATTTAATATAAATAATTAAAATTTTAAAGATAATAGAGGTAAAAGGACAAACAGAAAAGTCACTGACATATTTGATGAACATTTTGAGTTTCTGCCTTCATCAGATAGAAGAGACCTCAATTTAGGGTTTAAAATGCAGAGGACTGTGTATGCATCTTAGCCGAGAGCGGTGTACCGCAGCGTGAGCGATTTTTTCCACTCCGCTGCATGAGTGACATTTGAAACTCCTGATTGACCAACCCACAGTTGCGACGTTTCTTGTGTTGATGTGTCTACAATACTCGCCGCGAAAGAAAAGTAATGAGGGAGATGACGCTAAAGACTACGTGAAAGACCAGTATTGCGAGATTGCCGGTTCTTCTCGCTGTAGACACGTGAATGTGTAGACTCGTGTAAGCAGAATCCTCGTGAGTTTACGTTCAGAGGCTGCCACCTTCATCAGCCGATTCGTAGAACCCATAGAATTGATTTGTAGTGAACTTGATAGCTAACCTTTGGCCGTATGGACACTGCTGGTTAGTGCAGCCTTTGTGTAGGTACCGTGGCATGCCATATGAAATGCGTGGGGTTTATCTAGGCATTTGACATCGTTTTGCTTTCGCTCCGAAGACTATAGACAGATTTGCCAAGTTCTCTGACTAGTCACTAGATCTAGAGGTTTTTGGTCGTCGTGACAAACTGCTATTTTCGTTTTCCGACATATAAGAAACTAAACATTTTCTTCTTCTTTTTTTCCTTATTATTATCCTTCTTTGTTACATTATAATAGACTGGCTGCTTGTAATGTACAGGCAATCTGTCAGATACCTTACAGCACTACTGTAATGATTGAGACATAAACTTTTAGACTACATGACACGTATTCAACGAAACAGACTTCCGTAGCTAAGGTACCAAGAACCCCAAGTCCAAATTGTCCAAACCTCTCTTCAGGGCCTTAGGCACTGTCCCAATCGCAGATATAACAATTATGACGGTCTCTAGATGAAACAACTCCTTTAATTCTTCAGCCAATGCTGCACACTTATTACAACTGCACACTGTACAATTTTTGTTTCAGTAGATCGAAGGC
The DNA here is from genome assembly GCA_002313205.1 of Laupala kohalensis. Classification (NCBI taxonomy): domain Eukaryota; kingdom Metazoa; phylum Arthropoda; class Insecta; order Orthoptera; family Trigonidiidae; genus Laupala; species Laupala kohalensis. The sequence continues at coordinate 4,634 of NNCF01129753.1, forward strand.
TGTCACTGGCGTCTCGGGATTTTCCCTATTTAACATCAATTCTGGCATATTTTCACAATATTTTTTCATTTTTCCAGATCCATTACTTTTTACATATTGGCTCATCTTATTCACATCAGCTCTCAGTTTACGTTGTCATTTCCCATTCTTACAAGCCGTGGAGGATTAGTATTTCGTGTAGGTTTGTTCTTATTTTTTGCCAGATTTATTTTTTGCTTGTTCAGAGATAAAACACTGGCAGATACACAGTATGTTAAATGATGTAATTCTAGCATTCCTACATTTTCTTATTTGCCACTCCAATGAGGAGAGAACGTTTCATGTTCTCTTTCAATTTTGACAGTCTGGGTCTTTTTTCTGGGTCGGTATTCCCAAATAACACAAGGTGTCTTTCAAATTCTTCATGAAATTCCTGTTCCTTTTCACGCCGTGCTGGTTGATCTACTTGCGTGTGTACTGGAACACTTTGAATTTCTGCCTCCTCTTCATCAGACAAAATTGCTGTTTCTGTTCGTCCTTCGTTTCCTGTCGTTTGTGACAAACCTACTTCTCGTTTAATTTGTTCAAGTACACTTGACAGAACCAAATTGTTACTAATTATAGCTCTTTTCTGATCTGCCAGACGCTGTTCACTAAAAAAATCAAGTGCGGGACAGAGATTCTGGAACATGCGATGAAGTTGTCCTATTTCCAGTGAGGTTGTTTTCTAGATTTATACAGACGTAGAAACAGCGCATTAAATTTTCATTTAGTTCTGCTGTCCACTTCACACGTCGTCTCGGTAACCCAGCCAAAGTGATTATCCTTTGAATCGATCTTGTAGAGGTGTTACCTGTGACTCGCCGATGTCTTGTGGATCTCGATGAAGGTGCACCACTCGCTCCGCTATCTCCCAAAGGGGACTGGGATGGCCCATTGCCGGGTACAGTTCCACTACCAGGCAATGATCGTTCCGAGGCTTGTCGTCTTTGTTTTTACTGCACCATGTATCACAGTAAACGGACTGCAAACCCGGACTACTGGTGGATCGTGGTAAGTTCTTCATGTCGTATACATATTTCGCAACACAGATACTCTTTCTATGAGAAAAGCATGACACTATTTCCTGGGTTGAACCAGAACCACTAGCGATTTCGGATGCCTCGTGGACGCCACACCCGTACAACCAAATAGGGTTTTATTATTATTATTATTAATATTATTTTTATTATTGGTATTTACTTCGTGTTCCTACCTCAAAGAGTTAAAACAGGGTTTCATTTAATACATAAATAAATAAATAAATAGTCAGTAAACAAACCTTTTCTTGAGTCTTTTCATACTTATTCAAACGGAGAATAATAAAACAATGTGCTTTCTCGACATTGTGAATTAAACAAAACACGAACAGGATGCGAATGGACGTAGACGAAGAATGTAGTAAGGTAACCTGACTGGGTTGTATGTTGTGTAAAAGGGTCCAGATCAGAACCACTGGCTCGAGCACAACGTGGGCGGAGCTGATAGGCACGTGTATGTTCCGCCTTCTATTGTCTCCTGCTCACCACCCGCTTTGTCCCCACGAATACTCTGGCTTATACCTCCGCCCCCCCCCCTCCCGTCGACACGCAGTGGGCGCCAATCAAGTTTTCTCGGGCATGATTTATTTTTTCTTTTACTTTCCAGAGTATAAAGTTTTGTATAGAAAAGTAAATGTAATCGTTCGAAAAAGAATTCGAGATCTCTTCAGATCTTAACGAATTGACTCAAGAAGAGTCTATTTTCAAAATTTTACGATGTTCAATATATGTGTGTACGTCAAGAGTTTTGTTCCCCCGACAACTAAAGAACAAATTGATACATCGAAACGAAACTTGAGAAACGACTTTGAATTCTGGATAGCTCATTCCGACTTCATTTGCATACTACGCTCCATTTCCGGATTCTTAAAATTGACATTTTTTTTGAAAATATGAATATAGCCTTTTTTATTGTAAATGATCTTGCCGTTGACGAGCCCTAAAGCCGCACAAAAAATTGTTAAAAAATTCTGCGTGAAAAGTGCTTACCACCATTTCCGTTCGTTGTACCGTTTTCGAGATGCAGTACAAATTTGTTACGCTAAAAAAAGTGGCCTTCTTGAAATCGTGGAGGCACCTTCTTTGAGATCAGCCTTTGAGGCAATTGCGGAGTTCCCAAGAGGAATAATATTTTTTAGGCGAAAATTGTACGGTTTATGATGATAAACATTTATAAACGGATTGAAAATATGCTTTCGAGTATGATAATTATAATATATTTATTTTTGTTTTCCATTAATGATTATGTCTTCTTTTTATTATTATTATTATTATTGTTATTATTATTGCAATGTATTTTTTGTACGACTCTTTATCTTTATATGAATTAGGATTTGAAAGTTGAGTGGACGCACAATTTTTTTAAAAATTGTTCGAGACCGCTTCATTTGCCCAGTGCGGTGGGGACACAGACGGGTACAGTGCACAGTTAGATGGTAGAGTTGACCTCATGACCTGGACCTTGCCATGAGACAATAAATAAATTTAAATAAAGAAATAAAAGTAAAAAATAAATAAATAGAAAAACCAAAAATAGTTAAATATATAAGTAAATAACAAGAACCTATACCTCCTACTTGAATTTTGATCGTGTGTATCGTGTGAATTAGACCCACAGCGTTGTGCTGTTTCCAGTGTCGTGCTTTCAATGCCCGTGTCGTCTCTTTTCAAGGCGACGCTTCCTCAGTGCGTAACCTTTGAGAAACCAAATACCAAACTGTAGAAGAATCCCGTTTGCCTTTTTTCATCTCTATTGAAGGGACCGACGAGTATTGCCTAAGCCAGCGGTTCTCTAACCACTTTAGCATGAACCATGAATTCAAGTCTGAAATTTTCAATATTTTGTGTGACGCCGCACATTTTCGGAATTTCTAAGATTGTTTTCCCGTCTATATTTCTTTCTCCTTTTCTTAAAGGGTTTGAGGGGAAATATTGTATCGAACTCACTGATTTCAATAAAATAAGTTAATAAGAGTTTCAGTTTCCTAATAAATATTATTTTCCATATGACTTCGGATGATTTAGGTGATGTTAATCCCTCATATACTTTATCACGCCATTGTTATAGTACTTTTGATACCGATTTAATTTCTTTTTTCATGCATTTTATTTTTAATCCTTTTTATTTATAACAGTTTACTTCTAACTGTACGCCACCTTGGCACGGTTGTGTACATTATCTGTGCAGCCCCATCCTGGCCCGGGTTTTTCTCCGGTTTTTCTCCGGTTTTCCTCCGGTTTTTCTCCGGCTTTCCTCCGGTTTTCCTCCGGGTAGTGGCGGATTTTCCATGTCATTTAATACTTTTGTTATTAATCTCGAATTTTGACTGCACATTATGTTTACGATTCATTTTGGAATAATAAATGGATTACTTTTCGTATTTTTGTGTGTATTAAATCTGCCACTACCCTTCAGCTCTTGATCGGAATTGCTGGGATGGTCCCTTGCTTGTTTCCGAAGAGTAACTTTTCGGAGTTTTTTTAACCCCCACATAACAGTATGCACTTTGCAACTTTTTTTAACAATAAAGAAAAATTTTTGTGTTCACTTTTATTAAGTTTTCTGCCCTGCATTGAGGAAATTATTGAGCGACATCACCCAGAGGCAAATAAATTTCTTTAATTCGTTCGCATTACACTAGACATTTACTGAACTATATGGCTACACAAATAATTTATATTTACTATTCAATTTAAATTTTTTGTTCCTTAAATTCACTTCATATTCAATACTATAATGTAGTTGTGTCTTTCTTTCAATTTTTTCATGAGGTAATAAAATGATCCCGTGAATTGTTGTTATTGTTATTAATATTAATTTCTTGTCTTTGTATCTACGACATTCCAACAATTATTAAATCAAAAACAACTTGTGTGTTAATGCGACGTCAATGTCAGGGTTACGTAAACTGACAAATGCAACCGTCCTTTGCATGCCAAGACAGACGAATGCACAACTGCGTATATTTTGTTTTATATAATACTGGAATCATCCCAAGCAATTGACTATTTCGTTCTGGGAGACCGATCGCAATATTTAAATTTCCAAGGTCGCCAACCGTAGTGGAGGTGTGGGAAAAGTGCACATTTGTTCCAGAGTCCTTTTTATGTAGAGTGAACATTAACAAAGTTCCAAGAAGTAACGAGTAGATTCTGAAACTTTGGCGGATCATCTGAGCACGTCCCATCATCTAACAGGCCGAACCTAAATGGCCGCCCTTCATTTTTGTATACGTTTGTTTCTCATGAGCGTGTATGTGCAATACGGTCGTGCCTCACTGCAAGGACTCTATAGTCTACAACTAGCAGATGGGAATTTTTAATGAACCCTTCAATAGATATTTGAAAAGATTTAATTTGCGGACAAAATTCGGAAACGCGCGAACATGTATTTTGGGAAATCATATACTATAGGGAAGAGAGAGCAAGGTGTCTCAGAAAAATGAATACAGAAACAGTGGTGAGTACACTCGCACCGAAAATTAAAACGGAAAGACAAGAATTTTCAAAGAATATGTGGGAGGAATAAAAGAAATAAAAAACGGAATGAAAAGTTAACGAAGTCAAAAGAAGGACCAAGAGATAACGTCGTGGAATGTCTGAAGATGGGGACACAGCTTCAAACAAATAAATTTAAAAAAACAACAGATGGGGAAAGAAGTGCCTGACATATTATTTAGATCAAAAAAATAGACTTACTAAAGAAAACTAAATATTTTCACACACAATGTTAGTTGCATTAAGACATGCTAAATTAAATGCGTTTTCTTATCAGAACGCATCTGTTTGGAATCAATACTCTCCAGATGCCAGTATGTTTTCCTTTTCATCTCTCGTGGAATTATCCTAGCGGTCCACGGAACAGTTCGGGAACCTTCAGAAGCAGTACAGCATTGTTCTCCTTAATTTTCATGAGTATTTATTTGGCATCGTATCGCAGCTAGTTCCTCTTGTCTTTCGTTCAACATTCTCATGATTAGAGGTGACGTAGTCATATATTCTGACGCTATACAATTACCATACAGAACACCTCTTGTTATGTTAAATACAGTTTTGCCTTTCTCAGGAACAAAGACAAGACTCGCACATCCTTAGTGCAGAGATATGGATTATTAATTCGAAGAGAGAAGCTTTTTAATAACAATATTTAAAAAATTGTGAAATAAAAAATTAAATTAAAACATTGAAAATAAAAATACAATGAAATAAAAAATTAAAATCAATTGAAAAATGAAAAATTAAATTAAAAAAATTAAAATTAAAATAAAAAGTTTAATAGTATCGTTTGAGTGAACGCTGAATTGCTTGAGAAAGAGCTTGGATTCGAATTCTGGTTGGAATCAGACTTCCAGGTTTCCTTAGCCTGAGCTATATAATGTTTATGGCATGTGTTTCGCGGATCACATTAGCCGAAGCTAATGTGATCCTAAATTCTCCTTCGTGTGCTGCTAAATTCTCCTTTGTGTGACGGGGTCAAGAAGAAGTTCTATTTCCCATAAACGCTATGGACACATTTTAGAATGTTTCTTTGGGACTATTCGACCTCTGTTATACCCCGATTCTTTTTTTACTGTCAGCTGAATACAAAATGCCGCATTCCTGTCTTCACATTGGAGGGTACATTGAGGAGAAAGGTACTCATAAAAAACCTGAACCATTTTTCTCCCTGATGAAATTTAAAGTTAAATTTTTATTATCTGACGATGTAAAAGTTAAATAAAAATGCTCTTATAAACGATTTACAGTTTTTCCAAATTATTTTGAATATTAAATAGTATTGTTTTTTATTATTCACCATTGAAAATTTGATTCATATAATTATCCTGATTGCATTCATTAATTACTAATTAGGGGTTCTTCGTTGAGGAAAGTAACTTATTAATGTAGACTCTTGGTCTCTATCTACTCTCCGGCGGAGAAACGTGAGTTCTGGGACACTCTGTATATTTTAAGGTGTTAAAATTTACACAAAAACTCTTAACACGTGGCGATTGAGTAAAAATCCATGAATGTTAGTGAATTTAGGCAACATTGAATTTAAATTCTATTCAAATTGTACCTTGCTGGTTTACTCAAATCCTCAATGTCCCGACTGACTTAGAGTTCAGGATGAGTACCTGGTCTATTTCTGGAGTATTAACGATCTTGAATGGTTTGTGTCTTCGCCACAAACTCCATCTGTAACGCAAATGTTCCACGGAACGATAGTGAAACGTGAAGGAAGTATGAAATCACACTTCCTAGGGTGTAAAGGAAGAGTAAAATCAGATTGCGAGCGAAATGTGGGTGTTTACGCGAAGTATGAGCGAAGAAGTCACACCATTCTTCGATGTTAGAATTTACACTTCATTTACACCCCAGGATTTCACACTTCGTTCGCATTTCTGACACATTCCGTGGAAAATCTTCGTCAGGGAAGGAGTTGCACCCTCTGTGAATTTGATATTTTTTCCTTTATTTATTTCGCCTTTGATATCTTGCCTCTAATTTTGTCATTTCAAGGTGTTCAATATTTAAAAACTATTGTCTCATCTCTTATAGTCTTTCTTTCCTTAATTTCTCTGAATAGTCCTCTTTCTGTGACATAACCTGTCCGTCATTGCTAATCCATTATTTCTCCGAGTCGTAGGAATCCTGCCCTCTCCTTCCCATACATTTCGCAAGCTATAAATTATGTTCTGTTGTTTCTACTCCCTTACCACACATACTGTGTATCATCTCTTTTTCTTGTCCGATACAAACATTAATTGAAATTTCCGTATCCCGCAAGGTACTGTATCAGGTACATGATGCAATTGGACCCTTCTCCACATTTTACTTCCTCTTTAAACTTGGTACGTTTTTTTTTATCCTTTCTCAATCTTCCTCCATCACACTTGCAACCTCTTCAAAAGTTCTCGCTCCAATTTGATGTTCTAACAATATTGAAATTTCGAAGAGTGAGGGAAGTGCGAGCGTACACGTTTCCACTTCTCTCACTTCTTGCTGTTTCGATTCACACTCCGGGGAAAATGTTTTCACGCGGGTTGGAGCTATGCCTTCTCTGGATTGACCTTTTGACCACATTCAATGACTAATGGCTGTCATGAAAATGTGTACGCACCCCAGGGGACATACATCTAGTAAGTACGTGTTTGGACCCCGAGCTGAGTCTGGCATTACTCCCACTTGTGCTAGACTCCTTCCTTTCTCTTTCCTTACCTTCCTTTGTCACTTCTTTGTTCTTTTCGATCCCGACGCTATTAAAGCTAGGGTATCTTTCATTTTCCTCTTTCTTCTTCTTCTTTTTTTATAAATGTTTTACGTTAAGTCTTGAGATATGCTGGGATTTGAGTTTTGAGTTGTAATTCAGGAGGGTTTTTAGTGGGTATGGCTGAGTTATTCGGCGAGTCCCACCCGCGGAGAGAGTTATGTTGGCTCTCCCTAGTGCGTAACTGCATTTTCCCTACCTTTACAAGTTTTAAGGGCTCTAATGACCTCAATGTTGACGAGCCCTAAAACCCCACAAACAAACAAAAAGTGTGCGCAGAACGCTTTTTGATGTAAAGGTACGTATGTCAATTTGCATCGGCTAGAGCAATATACTAGTTACTCTTTGGTGTGTTGCGCGACAGGACGTCAGACATCCTGATACATATGGTATGTGCATCATTCGGGATATGTCTTCTTTTGTGGGACACGCACGTTCATACAAGTCGCAAACACATGTATGCACACAAATGCATAAGTTCATGCCCAGAACCACCATGTTCGTTTACAATCTAGCACAGTTCTTTGTAGGGTACAGCATTATTGTCGTGTGTTTCTCTCATAAGCTATTGACTCCTGTAATCTTAGGTGTCGAGTAGTGCATATTATGTGAACTAGTTGAGTTTAGATTAGTTTATTTCTTTAGTTTATCATCTTCCCTCGCAATACACCAAGAATTCCCTGATACAAATTACGAAGTGTAAAAGTGTCTGAGCTCATATAAGTCGCAAAACTTCGAAAAGTTGCGATACATGTATCTCATACAAGTCGCTCATACATGTATACAAGTATAAACGTACCTTAATAATGACGATGTGTGTGCGTGTGCGCAGAACGTCTGCTGCGCGCGGATGAGAAGCCGTTGGCCGCTCTGCTGCGCGGAGGCGGAGGTGACGGGGTGCGTCTGGTTCTGCGCTATTCTCCACCTTTGCCTCCTCCCCCGCCGCCGCCGCAGCCGACGCTCAACGACAACGATGGTAAGTGGAAGAATAACTTACGATTTGTTGGCTTCTTCATGCTGGTGACTCACGTGAGATATGGTCTTAGAAAAGAGTGGTTCTTAAAACAAATCAGATTGTGATCAAATATCTGATTTCTCAAAACTTTTGATATTTGAAAGCTTGGTAGCGACGCCGAAAATATATTTTTTTAATCTGAAATTTTTATTTGAAGATAAAAACAAAATGGAAGGGGGTTCAGTATAAAAGTTGATTTTTTAACTACCGACCGTAATGTAGAAAGTATATATAACCTAACAAATTCGATTCCAAAATCATGATAAATCTTCGCTTAGAGATCAATATATTAATATACGTTGATAGAAAAATGTCAACAATCTCTTCGGTATTTAGGTTTTTAATAGTAATATATTTTGAAGAAAAAAAATTTCTACTTGGGCATCTTATGACTTCTGACACTTTTATGATGCCAGAAATAAGCAGAAGGTTCCTGAGTAGAAAATTAGTCCATCATGGTGTCGAGGAGCAGCTGCTCTGAGTAATTCGGTTCCTAGTGCTATTTATGATTGTCTAGTAGATCTGGTCAGTTCTTTTAGCAACATGGAGATGATTGTTTGTGGATTCAATTGATTAAACGGATTTTAACGGTTTCGGTTTGATATGTTCACCTGTTCTCATGTTCATATGTTGATACGTTCGGTTCGCATGTTGTTAACCCTTAGTTATAAATTTCTCTGATTGCTGTGCGTGTTTCAGAGGGCACATACAACAAGGGCAAACAATTTATTTAATATTTAGGTGTGGTGGAAACCAAGAATTTGATGAACTTAAATGAGAATGACAGTACAATAGTTTGAAAACACGGTTAAACGAGTTCTCTGGGCAGTATTTGAAAAACTCTTATGTCTAAAGTTGAAGCTTTTCTCTTATCTGAAGGTCCTATTATACTGGGCCACTTGTCATAGAGGTCCAATAACACAGTCTGTATAGGAACCTATGCCAACGACCTTGGAGTGCCCCCCCCCCCCGGGGACTTACATCTAGTAAGTACGTGTTTGGCGAACACGGGGCCCCGACCTGAGTCTGGCATTACTTCCACTTACTTGTGCCATGCTCCTTCCTTTCTCTTTTCTGACCTCCCTTGGTCACCTCTTGTTGTTTTCGATCCCGACGCTATTAGGGCTAGGGTATCTTGCATTTTCCTCATTTTTGTAATGTTTTGAGATATGTTTTGGTATGTTGTAGATCAGGAGGGTTTTATAGTGGGTATGGTTGAGTTGTTCGGCGAGTCCCACTCGCGGGGAGAGTCATGTTGGCTCTCCCTAGTGCGTAACTGTGCAGTGGCGAATTTCGGCCATCGTCAGTCACGAGTGGCCGAAGTAGACTCCTATATAGACAATGTTATTTGACTATCTTGACCACAAGAGCGCTATACGCCAGTGACCTACGAACAGGGTAGTAAAACTACTGCTAGTACAAGACTAGCAAAAGAGCTGCTGATTGGTTGGTAAACTCGTTGGGATAAGTCATAAAAGGGTGACTGACATACGAATATAGTTACATACCAGAGGTTAATCTCAGAGACAAGAACAAAACATTGTTTCATTTGAACAGTTCAACAACATGAGTTTTTAACAGAACATGGATATTTCAATAAATATCCGCAGAAAAGATGTATCAGAGATGGTCCAACTTGCTTGTATTGTATGGGAGAAGAGACAACAGAACATTTACTATGCGAGTGCCAATTTTACGGAGAAGAGAGAGCGCAGTTTATGGACAAAGGAGGGCAAAGTGGTAGTGACAACAAGGAGCGAATATTTGAAGAACAGGACTATGTACCAAACATTTTAAGATTACATTTCAAAACTAGTAGAAATTCGAAACATAATTAAGATAGGAAACGATGAGAGATGCAGAATAGAAGGGAGTTCGCATAGAAGAATCCCAGGATCAATTACAATATATGCTGCCTTGCAGAGAAGGTGGTTATAACGGAAACGTAACAAGACATGATGTATTTAAATGTAAGTACGAATGTATTATATTTTGTGAAATAAAATAATTTAAATTGGCCCAATGTCATATCGAGTCCTTTGTGTGAGAGAGAAATGGCATGGAAGCACCTCCTCTGATTCGGTCCGCTGAAACACCCCACTCCATTACGGCGGGAGCAGTTAGGTGACAGATGATGAGAGCCATTTTGGTCCCATTGCAATGAGACGTGACCATACTTCATTCATATATTTGTGGAGTTAGTCATCAATGAGATACGAACAAAAACAAAGGGTGGCCATTTAGGTCCCCCTTTTGTGCCTATTAGATGCTGCTGCTGCTGCATGCTCAGATGATCCAACCGAAGTATGAGAATCTACTCGATGCTCCTTGAAGCTTTGTTCGAGGTGTCGTGTCTCTCTGAATGTATAGGACTCTAGTGTCATAGGGTCCTAAGTCCCACGAGCATATCAAGAGGAGATGACTCATAACTTTCTCATCAAATCCAACTAACTTTGTAGCTTTTTACTTCAATGTTCATGTAGCTGTGACAGTTGAAAAGTGAATTCTTGGTCAATCCACCACCTACCACTCCTCGTGTCACTTACTACTCCCACTACTACCTCCACGTCACTCAAGTTATTGATAAGCGCAGCTGATCGGCCCACCTTCCAATAATAGCCCTACCATCCATTTCCCATTTATAAATACTACTATGAACGCTGTTTCCCTATCCGACTGTCGAAATGGCAACGAACAGTTCGCTCTTGCTTCAAGTGGGCCGTGAGAACGTTCCTTTGCGAAAGCTGAGCGTGTGAGTGGTTGAAGCATTGCTTGATCTACTTTTCAAGTTCACGACGCTGCTACACAAAGGTGTCTTCGTGTCATGCGTCCGCACAGGTACGTAGTTAGCATTTTGCTAGGTGTGTGTGTGTGTGTGTGTGCAGAGGGCTGAGATGTAAATGAAATAATCTATTACAAATGTTTGTATTTTATTTCGATTCAACATGTTTATATTAACATAAACGTAGCGCCAACTCAATCATCGATACTCATGATCAACAATCTCGTATCTCTTCACGTTCCTACAAATGTTGAACAAGGATGTAACACTATGCATATTTTTGTAATAATAATAATGTGATATTTATTTAATCTGCTAGTGAACGATGCTCAGATAAAAGGGATAAGAAAAGTATACGTAATAACGTACATCTATACTTATAAAAGTGAATTATTTTGAATGTATTTTGCATGAAGATCGGAAAAAATGTCGATGGAGTCAATTGAAATTTTACAGAACTCTTCTGAAGGGTTATTGCAACAAAAAAACGCAAAGTATGGTTGATATTAATACATCGCAAGTGCAGAAAAACAATTAAAATTTGCTGCTAATCAGTGGATGTGAATCTTCACTCCCATGACTGAGGACTATGAAGATAACGTTACGTGAGACGAACAATTCACTGAAATATAAACATTGTTTTCAAGGACATAACCTAAAAGTGAAAAGAAAACCAAAGAACTCAAGAGGTCTTAATTATGCGCTTTGTTTATGAAGCTTTCTGTGTAAAGTGTACTTCCCTTCTATATATACTTTAAAATAATTCGTAATTGCGTTCTTTTTAGCATATAATACTGAAAATTTTGAGTATTATTGTAGGTGTTGTGTCAACAAATTTGTGGACCGGTGTTTTAATACCAGAATACACAGCAATGTTTTAAGTTTCTTTTTAAATTCTAGGCAACGCTGGGTTGTTATATTAATTTTCTAAAATCAATATTGTAATATGTATAGTGTTAGTAAATACTTAATTGATGTGTGAAAGGGAAAAAATACATTTTCTTATATTTCGAAAGAAAAGAAAATGTTTGGCCTGCTATTCTCATTGAGTGAAAAGGAAGTCTTACAGAATCACAACTTGTCTTTCAATCATTCTGCACCAACCTTCTCAGATTTTCCATATTCGGAGATCCAAGGTCTGAATCAAATCATGCGTCAGTCACTGATTCGTAAAACGTTCGTAGTCTGGTTCAACGAAATTTAGAATAAAATATATTAAATAAAATGAAATAAACAGAAAATAACAGTCAATAAAGACATTTGGAAGAAGAAAACAGCATTATTTTCTGGGAATTTGGAATTGGCACGTTGTCCTTAACGAAAAAGAAAATAAAATAAAAAACAAATGATCAATTAAATGTAAAATGAAATATCAACAACACTCGATGAAAGTTGTTTTGATGGCAAGAGTTTTGCTGAAAGAAATGTGTTTTTATTGATGATTTCTATATTTAAAATAAAGTGTCGTTCGTATCTTGTGTGTTTGGAAATGTAGTTAATAATAATAATAAATCCACTTATTAAATTACTACATCATACTTTATGTACCGGATTTTTATTATTATTATTTCTATTTATACAGGATTATATTACTATTTTATACAGGAAAATAAAGAAGCTATTTTGTTTCATGTAATCACAATATATTATCATTATTATTACTAAGCGCTTAAGGAGTCTCTGCCCCAATGAAACTGCCCTGAATCATCCTTTAACTTACGTAAACGTTTCTTACACATATCGTCTCATTTTCAAAATTTACCATCACAGTTTTGGACAAGTAATGGACGAAAGTATCTGGAATGTTTCCTTCGGTGTTTGAGTCAACGGAAATTCACTCTTAATGAAGTAGTAGCATTGGAGAAAATCAATTAGTTGTTCGTTACGCCTCGCGCAGCCATTTTTCGTTGTAGCAACAAGAAAAACAATTACATTTGTAGAATGAAACTCCCTTATCACTTGTTTCATGTAAGATTGTATGTTTAAAGAATTCGTTGAATAAAAAAGTATGTTGCTTTAATGAATATTGTAAGGCAAGTGTTCCCAACCTTGAAGCACTTACCCCCCACATGTAACACATATATAAAACTTTTGAAGTTAATGAGAAATAGAAAGAAGAACACTTAACAATCACTTACAAATGGGACAAAACAGTTTTGTAGATTTTATATGTGGCTAAGGAAGGCTGGACGCCGAAACTGTTTCGTCCAATGTGTGAGTGATTTTTAAGTGTTCTTCTTTCTATTTAACTTCAAATCTTTTTAATTTATTGAAGACAGTAGTGTCACTTTATTTTAAAGACTTGTTACATGAGGAATTCCTTTAGGAATAATTAGTTAGATACAAACGTATTACATTCGTAATTAGCTAAATTTACAGTGCATTAGTCATAAAATAAACTTCGAAAATTATAATATATCTTTCTTAAAATGGAGGATCTATTCTGTATTTTGAAAGAAAAGATAGGAATAAATTTAAGAAAATATTTACACTCTCATTAAGAATCTGGTGGGTTTAAAGGAATAAGCGGTTTGCTGTCAAATATATGTAATATTATACACCAGTTTTGTTCGCGAAAAGAGATGTACACGGTTTCTGTATATTATCAAAGACTGCTCTACACATGCTGTAGGTAACTGCAGGATTATATCCGAGAAAGCGCAATGTATGAATTTTTAAAACCGAGGGTAGTGTTCAGTCAAAATTGAGAATTAAATAATAGGTGAGAGGTAGAGCAGTTGTGCGACACGGTTGTTAGGGATATAGAAAATTTAATAAAGGCAGAGGACCCATGCACCGTTAGTTTTTAACACGAGACCCTATTAGCGACTGTCCAAATGTATTTTTTCTGTTTCTCTCGCTCCAGCGTAAATCGTCGTTAATAGGGTCTGTCCTTAAAAGGGCCTTTCGCATTAGCCACGAGTATACCTCAATTCATAACTGCAAATTCTCATTAAAAAAAGCATGTGTTATTATTTACGTGTGAAGATGACGTTGGGAGAAGCAAATCGTCAGATAAATTGTGTAATTATCTACACCGAGAGAACAGGTGTGGATGTGAGACCCAAATCCAAATGATGGAATGAATTTATCCAAACCTCTGCGTGTGACACCCCAATCTTATAGAATCCAAAGTATAATCTTATAGTTAGGATGTCATATACAGAGGTTTGGAGAAATCCTTTCCATCATTTGGATTTCAATCGCACATGCAAACCTGACATCTATAGCGTTTTCTCAGTATAGTCGTTTTTGTCTATTGCAAGAAAGCACTTAAATGTTGCTATTAGCTATTTTTGATTTTTTTTACAAGAGAATATGTAGACACGCCCACGAAAGGAACAAGTGACAAACTTCGACCAAGATTAAGGAGTTGAAAATGATAGGAAATACGTCTCGCTCGCATTGCCATCTACCTTTGCGCCCCAAAGCATAGGATCGTCTACTGTCGGGTAGTAATTAATTCCTATTGCATTTATCTTCGCGGAGCCCCGATTGTAGTATTTGTAAATGGGAAATGTAGCTTGCTATTGAAGCTTACCTACATGGAGCGATAGGAGTTGGGTGGTAGAGCTATTGTTACAATGTGGGCCGGTTAGCTGGATTTACCTACAACTTCACCCACGCGGCCAGATGTTAGAAGTAGTAGTTACCAATAGTAAGATTTTTTTGTGGGGCTTCACGGCTCATGTCGACATCAAAGGTCATTGGAGCCCTAAAAATTTGTACAGGTAGTGAAAATGCAGTTACGCACTGGGGAGAGCCAACATGACTCTCCCCGCGTGTGGGACTCGCCGAATGACTTAACCTTACCCACTAAAAAACCTCCTGATTTACAACATACCAAAACATATCTCAAAACCAAATATCGAAACCTTGACAAACAAAGGGGGAGATACAAATTGAGGGGAGGACATAACATGAGGGGGGACAAAGAATAAGGGGGACAAAAAATGAGGGGTAGGACAAAAAATGAGAGGGATGAAAAAAAAGAAGAGGAAAATGAAAGATACCTTAGCATCGGGATCGAAAAGAACAAGAGGTGACCAAGGAAGGTCAGGAAAGAGAAAGGAAGGAGCCTTACATAAGTAAGTGGAAGTAATGCCAGACTGAGCTCGGAGCCCCGTGTTTGCCAAACACGTACTTACTAGATGTTAGTCCCCTGGGGGGACGTAAGAGTTAGTGGTACTAGGAGTAATATGAGGTGGATAGAAGAAGGTGAGAACTGCATGAACTGGGACGTTCAAGTGAAAAGCTCCACATTTCTTCTAGCGAAGTGAGCGGATTCTCTAATATGATAAACTACGTGTGAGTTAGTCAGAGGACGTATGTTCGTGACATTTTTACCAGGAATTGGGAGAGAGAACTATCCTCACCACATTTATAAAGCTGATCGTGACGATGACTGAGATAAACGTTGAGTCATGTTGTTGTTGTTTGAAGGTATGTTTTTTGGAATCGTTTCGAAAACATTTAGGGCAAGAAATTTTTGTCACGTCCCGGAAATTTGACTTATTTATTTAAAAACAACGAAAAATCGTTTTATTGTCAAAAATCGTCAAGTTAATCAAACATTTCCTTCGTCAGGATTTTTCTTAAAAACTCGAATATAGGAGGTAATCGCAAAATTGAAAATTTGTTCAAGATACGCAAACTATCGCCGTAGACATTACTGCCATGTAGAAGTTAAGTCTCAATTTGTTTCATTCTCTTTCGTTTTGGTTACTCAAAAGTTTTTCTCAAATAGAACATAAAGCAAGAAAAAGATATGAATAATTCGATGGCGGATATTGCATTTAAAGTAGGACAAAAAATTAAATTTCGTGTTATCTATAGATAAAAGTATGAGAGACTGTTCGAGTTACCTCTTTCAATCAGACACACTCAGGACGTGAGGCGTGCTGGATCTGTAATTTTTCCGGATTAAAGACTAATTTTTCTGAATATGAGTTAAGAAATTAATATTTTTACTTTGAATATTTGCAATGTAGAATTAATACAAAAAAGAAAACTGAAAAACACTAATTTTGTTAGCAGTCTAAAGTAAATCTGAAACAATTTTAAGGATTAATAACATTGGAATGTGGAATGAAAATTAAATTTTTTTAAAAATTTTCTTCTCGTAATTTTCGTGCTAGACGGTGCATGAAAATGAATTTTCATAAACCGTTTTTTTAGTTAATTGGTCATTGTCGGAGCCGGATTATCGAACATTCCGGTTCATCGACTGTCGGACTACGGAGGTTTTACTGATATTCATCTCGCGATGGGTCAGTCGAACATTAGTGGGACGATCGCGCCATTTTCGAGGTTGGTAGCGCTGCGCCCACCTGCGCCGCGTTCCTTCGACTTTTCTGCCCCCCCTCCCCCCTAACCCGTCTCTCCCCCGCCACAACCGCCGTCCTGTGCTAGAGGCCCTCAACGCTGAGCGGCGGCGGCGGCGGTCGGCGCGCAACGGTGCCTCCGGTCTCTCTCCCCCTCCACTTTCCTCTTCAACCATCACCGCCGCCGCCGCCACCACCGCCACCACCGCCTCTCCCGTCGCCCAGTGGCTGTTGCAGCGTGTAGGACTCCGGGTCGGCCGCAGTGCGTACATCTTATGCGAGTGTTGACGTGAATCGACAAGTGCGGGAGTGTGACGGGGCAGTGTGACCGTCGGGATCATCCCTTGTTCGCGTAGTGAGTGCTTCAAATCTTGGTTTCCGTGTGTGCGACATCGTGAACCACGAAGGGAAACTCCCGAGAGCTGCTGCTACTCCGCTGTCTGCGTGGCTGATAGAGAGAGACGGGACTGCGGCCATGGCTGGGAGGAGTTCCCGCTGAGGTAGGGTTCCGCGCCAGAAAGTAGTCCGTGCGCGCGCGCGCGGGTGTGCATGCTTCCGCGTGTAGAGCTCTGCCGTCGGAATTCCCGGAGACTTCAACGGCTGCTGAGGCGGCTTCGCTGGTCGGAATCCGTTGCCTAGGTGACCCGCAAGGATCTGTGTCACTGTGGATGTTTTCTCTCGGGCGGCGCTTAGCTAATTAAGAGTTAAGTTCATTGACGTTAAGTGACAACGCTCGTTGGTCAGTGTTAATGATACGAGTTGACTTGTTGCTTTTGTTTGTTTCTTTTGGCTACAGTTTTTTTTTGCGGTGCATTGCAGTGACGATTATGTCCAGTAACTGTGACTGGGAATCAAAAGTGAGCAGGCAAAACAAATATTGACAATTTTCATTCCCATAACATTTTCTGCATATTTCCGCTAAGTACGATTTAAATAATGAGATAAATGAAAGGAAAGACAATTGGTGATTACCACATCAAGGATGGTGTATTTTTTTTATAATTCCCAGTTTTAGACGGTTAAAATGAAATTTTTATCTTTTCTTAAAAAAGTAGGGGAGGGACGACTACCCCTCTCCCAACCTCACTGCCACTCTGTATGTTCCACAAGTTGTCTTGNAAAAAACATTCATACCAATATTTTTTAATGAATTGTTTAGGTAAGGTCAAATATTGAACAGCTTCCAACGTCTTGGAAAATTATTTCCTTCTTCAGGGCGCAAGATATATGAGAATACATCTTCAACCCTGAGGAAATAAATAAATTTCCCGAAACGTTGGCTGGAACAAAACTTGCATGGAATCTTGTCTCAACAATTTATGAAAGTTATTTTATTTTGGGGTCAATAACTACTCATCCGTACTGATATATAAAATAAAAGGCATGGATTATTCACAAGAAAACTACAGAATCATAAAAATAATCACTCGAAAATAATTTTAATTTAATTTGATTGGAACACAAACGATAGAATAAAAGAAAAGTCATGCTACAATGAAATGGTTTTAAATTTTCCTGGAAGAGAATGAAAGTGCTTCGTGTTGCTGGAAAATCGTTGTCCGTGAGTTCCCAAGCATCAGTTGAAGAGTCACAGCGCGTAAACTGATGCATAAGTTCGCGTAATGAATACGGAATATAGTGGATGTAAGGTACATGGAAGTACAGCGAGATTCCATTAAGTGCGTGTTCGAATTACCGAAACCGCACTCAAATGTACAATTTTCTTTGGAACAATGTAACGGAAATTCAATTAGTCAGTTGTGGGATTTCGAACTTCCGTGTGGATTAGTTGCCCACTTATCCCACCTGTATGGTTTTGAATTATTATGGTGCAAGACGTAAGGTTTGATGTATTGTTGACTCCATAAATTATCTTGATGTTTAAGTTTTAAATATAACGATATTTGATAGACATCTCATAAAAACAGAAGCTCGTTAAATTCTAAGCTTTATAAAGCAATTATGGACTAAAATAATTCTACTACAAATGTATACATTCCCGTCTCTAAGACTTTCTGATTCATCGAAACCAAGGCGGGTACTGGGAATATTTTTCTTTCTTTCTTTCTTTCTTTCTTTCTTTCTTTCTTTTTTTTTTTTTTGAGGGGGGTGGACTTTTCAGTAACTACGTATGTTAAATATGCCACATAATATATTTTCTTTAATTTTCAAAAACGTTTTATTCATTTTTCCGCGCTTATTGAATAAATAACATTTTTATCTCTGATTTATTTTGGTTTTTGTAATTACATGTTTTTCTTCGCAATTGATAATATCTTTCAATAACCATTTCTTAAAAATCCCTCTCTTATTTGCGTTATATGTTCTTGAACAACATTGTATCTGTTCATCTACTTTGGGTCATTCTTGTATGTTTACGATTTTGAAACGAAAAATCTATGAACTTATGCAAAAACATTTTTGAATCCGCTTCTGCCTTAGGGCCCTTGATCGCAATTGATGGGATGGTCCCTTGCTTGCTTCCGGAGAGTAAATTAGTTTATTGTCCTCCACGTGGTCATACGCAGTTTGTACTGTTTTTGCCAATAAATTTATTATTATTATTTTTAAAAGAATTTTTGAGGTTATGGATGCCCTTGTGCTAAAAGTATATTTGCCTGGAAATTTTACTGAAATCTCGCTCGTTAATATGCAATCAAGGGATCCAACCTTGATCTAAAACACTGAATTGATTTTTACTAAATGGATTGCTCCTTTTATTCTTGTTCCACAATGTGCTGATTTATTCCTAATGGGAGACCGTTCAACGGTACGCTGTACCAGTTCTGTTTTTCTCTCTCTCTACTCTGTATTTAGAGTTGCGGTACTACAATGAGAGAGTAAGTTACCGGTTGCAG
The DNA here is from genome assembly GCA_002313205.1 of Laupala kohalensis. Lineage (NCBI taxonomy): Eukaryota > Metazoa > Arthropoda > Insecta > Orthoptera > Trigonidiidae > Laupala > Laupala kohalensis. The sequence continues at coordinate 23,921 of NNCF01129753.1, forward strand.
TGCAACTAAATTCTCTTTTATTTTCTTCTCTTTCGTTGAGGGTGATTCACGCGAAATATTACGTAAAATGTCGAGTAGTGGTGGGAAGTTGAGATGGGTAGGGAGTCGCATCTCTCCCAATGAATTTATGTATCTTTTGACTCCCCTTCGGAATTTATCCATCTCCCTTTTATAATACATCGACCTCACTCCCTCTACCTTTCTTTCTCTTTTCAATTGATTTTCGACGGCCCTTTCGATCCAGACCCCCCCCCCCCTCCACATTTTCTCGGTCAATAACAATCATTACAAATCTTTCATGTTATGGTATTATATCCGCCTTGACTGAAGTTAAATTACCCGTTATTCACGAAAATTGGAAATATTCACTTAGTAGTTCTTATTAAATAATAATTAATTATTCTGACTTTTACTGTTGGATGAGGACAATTATTTTGTGATTTTAAAACTTGTTAATAAATTTAGATTATCTCTTGACACTTTTTTTTTTGACAAGAATCGCATTGTCTTCAGTCACGTGATGCGGCTATCATTTCCTTGAGAACAGTATTTTGGAGAATTATTCTTGAAAATGTCCCGTGAGGTATAAAAACATTCACGTCATTGCGTTTCTATTTCTATTTGCTATGTTTTAGTGTTAAGCCGGTACTTTTGTCAGGATATCAAAAAATCATAAGCCCGTCAAAGTTTCCCCTTTTAAGCCAATAGTAATTTACATTCAAATAATTCAAAATGTTGCGCCGTATAGGTACGAAAATTCATCTCCATTGAAAAGGGAATGGTTAAAAATATCATGTAAAACATTTTGGGGGGTACTTAAACCTAGGCGCTCTTTGGATATAACACCTTAAGTTTACTATGAGAAACTGACAGAACTATAAAAAAAAATTATCACCCATTTCTTAAATCTTTTTTAGTTAAATATATGATGTTAGTAAGACACCACACAATACTGTTGTATGAACTCTTTATCAACACAACATTTCAACCTAGTTTTAGATGTAAAGTTTTGTTGGTATAAAGTTTACAATAATTATAGTTTGGAACCCTAAGTCGTATGTTATATTTAACTAAATCAAAAATATTGAACGAACAATTTTCTCGTCAGTATTAAAATTTTAATTGTGGTATAATTAAAGAAATAAGGATTATGGAGGTGTGAGCTACGTTGTTCCCAAATTCTAAGACTGCGTTATGAAAAAGATCAAAGTTTAATTTATGTAATTTGATTTATATATTCTCGTGATTTCGATGCGAGTAATGGCACGCAACTCGTATGAGTAAAGTGAAATTTTCTGAGGAAGAAATGTAAAACGAAGCCACGTATGCGTGCGGCTATGAGAGGGAAGTATGAGTACCGGGAACCAATTAAGAAAATACTTCGGAATTTTCTCTTTAATATCTTCCAAGACAGTTCTGGTATTTTTGTCTTTCCCCCGGGAAGACGTTCACATTGTCGTCTTTGTAAGCAGGTTCGTGAACAGATATGTATTTTTTTTGAGGGGGGTTCCTTATCCTATTTTTATATTGTTAATTAAACGATTTTAAATATTTATTACTCATTGTTAATTAGTTAAGAAATTGTAAATTAAAAATATTTTGTACAGACAAAGTTTATCATCAATAAATTTCGTGGGTTGGGGAGGCTCATGTACCCCCACCCCCCTGCCTGGATGGTGTTATATTTCATCAGCTCTCATCAAGGGAACTTAAAGGTTTTCTTTACGTGTGACTGAAAAAGAGTTGGTTTTCCTGCACAATGAAACAAATGGGGTTAGAATTTTTCCCAGGTCTTTTAGTAAATCTCTGAGCATTTACTTCAATGACGATAAATATTGGTTATTCCCTGCTAGTTCATTAATTCGAAAGCGGTAACTCCTGTTTTAAAAACACAAAGAAAAGTTGTCATTATCAGCGTACCGTGTGGACATTCTTGACAATGCAACTTTATCAAATTGTTGAAGGGTTAGAGCACGTATGAAATAAATCAAGAAAAGTGGTTTCCAACTGCGTATGACCACGTTGCAAATTTATTTCAAAGATATTAAAATTAAGTCAATTAAATCTCGTCTGAAACTTCATTTCATTCGTGAAATATTATTGACGCGATGTCACTTTCGCATTGCGGAAACCTAGCGAGCGATTGAAATAAATCAACTTTCGACGACCTTTGAAGTTGTTTGTTCTATAATTAACTTACAACACGTTTCAACCAGAGTTGAGGTTATCCTCAGGTGTCAATAATGAATACACAGAATACGTGACATTAGAACAAAAAGAATGTCAACAAACGAAAATAAAAAGGAGAATCGTGTACATTTATCAGACAGAATATGAAATTATAATTAAGGTAAATTATTAGAATGTATTCCTTTTATGTGTATCATTTTGGAAATGTAAACGTTTTAAATAATCTTCTTACTTATCTAAAATTATTATATTTACAAGCCTTGATGTGGCTATAGTCCAATTTATGTTAGTCCGCGGGCCATTTTCACTTACACTTTCGATCGATCGGACAGGAACGGTTTGGGGATTCGCAAAATGTTACCAAATGAATAAAAATAATGACTCATATTTATTTATTTATAACGAGATATTCTGATTCTCATTAATACATTTATATTATTCCAAGCCGAAAAAATTAAGTAGTATATTTCTTTATTTTTATAATTGTTTAAAAATATTTAGTAATGAAATAAAATGTTTTCATATTGTAATGTACTGCGGGATAATTCCGAACACTATTTTCTATTTTCTCTCACCGTACACGCCATGACAAATATCAATTCTGTCAGAGTAGATGCATGATACGAAGTTCTGTCTCCCCAACGTTTGATGAATAATTTGAATGTAAAATTTTCTATAGTTTGCGGGCCATAAAAAAGTTTCACTGGCTGCCAGTTGGACAGCGCTGGTCTAAACAGTGTGAAGTTACCACATCATGGCTAAAAGCGGTATAATTATAGACGAAAACAATGTAATTATGCCACATGATGACGTACAATAATTTCAGTGCGCTGGGAAAACAATGGATTGTTATATTCTAAACACAATATTAGTTTCAATGGTGTATATCAGTATTTTGGTTATCTTCTGCTTAATAAAAGGGGTAATAAGATAGGGGCAATAAATGGATTACAATAAGAAGTTACTAGAGGGGGGTCAATTGTCCCCCCCCCCACAAAAAAAATTCCCTTTTTCTATTTCTCCTAATATTTGTGTATGTATACAAAAACATACATGTATATATAATATGTGTGTTATTCACCCCCCCCCCCAAAAAAAAAAAATTAAATCAAAGGTACCCCCCATGCTCAGTAATCACCACACGTAAAAAAAATAAAATGTAATAATTAGACCTCGTGGGTAGGTATTTTTAACAAAGTTTTTCTCCGTCACGAATTAAAAAAAGAAAAATACATCAAGAAAATAACTATTTCATTTGCAAACTGTGTAACTATGTAAATTGCGAGAATAAGTGGTTTATCTTGAAGTTTGGATTGCGGCGAAACTCTGTGGGTGAGAAGCAGCGCTCTCGGAGCTATGATAAACTAAACGACAGAGTACAGTGGGGAAGATAAAGACTGTAATTATCACGTGTCGACAAAGTGAAGTGTACACATTTCCATTTACTTGTAGATTACCGAAACGTTGACATAATTACTCCCCGGAGACATAATTTCGGAGTTTGCTCGAAACACTAGTAGCATTTTCTGTGCTTCAAAATGTATTTTTTATGTTCTACTTGTTTTTATTTTCATACCTCAGTAAGTGAATTGATGGAGAAAATTCGAAAAGGAATCAAGGAGTTATATTTCTCATTAATTACAATTATTTCTTTGTGTTTCAGCATTTTACAATAAAGATTTTTATAGTAGGCAACTTAAAATATAATTAAGTTTTCATTAAAAATATAGGACACTCTGGATACTAGTTCGCAATGAATGTGTTTGAAATGGTAACGTATCTCCAAAGTATTTGCAATTTCAACAATAGTTTTGACTATTTATATACCACTAAATGTTACGATCAATTCGATAATTTTGATTTTGATCAATGCTTTGGGATAAAATTTTATTTCGTAATTTTCTAATAAAACAATACAAATTTCATCGAGCTATTACTCGATTGTCCTTCAGGGATATCTTCCGTAAATCTGTCCTCGCTTTTCAAGTGAAACTAATTGTACTTAGTCGATCGTGGACATTTGTACACGACCGTAGCGAAACCATAAGGCTACTGCAACTGTCAAAAATGAAGCAACTTTCAACTAGCTGAGTAACAGCAGTTTATTTTGTTATTTTACAAACATTTTTTTCTAAATGGAGGCGTAGAACACTACCTGTAAGTAGTGCAGAAAACTGGATTATAGAAAATTGCTATTTTCATTATTATCTCGGGAACAAAGAGTTCTATGAACGGGCAAAGACTGTGTAAAAACATGCATAGAATAATTGTGCTTTTACGTCAGTCATAATTTTATTGTTCAATTTACCACCCTTTTTTAGACTACAAATATATTTAAATCACTACGTTACGTCTCTGCTTTGCGATTTCGTTGGGTGATATATAAATAGTACAGTAGTCCATGACATGAATGAAATTACTTAATATTTAAGAGCAGAACAAATAAAAACAACGAAACAAAAAACATACACAAAATTATAATAATATGATATACAAATAAATGTGTAGTTTCTCTGTGTCGCCTTGTAAGTGCAAACTCTCCCTCGTATTTTTTGTGTATATCTCTTCGGTCACGTAACTAATATAATAATAACTTTCCCTGTCTAATATCCTTTTTCCCAATATAAGAAACGGTCCACGTGTAAGTAGTGATTAATTATAACATTGGATTCTGCTGCATTGAAGTTCTATCGGCGTTTTTTTAGTCTTTTAAAGGACGCACAAGAATGGAATTCTTCATACAATAATAATATTTATAATACAATTGTTCACTCAGCAGTACACCCATACGCTATAGGCCGTGTCTCAATTTATTCTTGGTTATAAATTCATACATAATAAATAAAAAATGCACTTTGAAACAATGTCTCTTGATATCTCATCATGTATCTGCTCATTATATCTTGTAATTAGTATTTATGCAATTTTAGGCCACAGCATTAATCCTTTTGTCTTGGTTTCATATCCCGTGAAGATCTCTCGGTATTAAACCGCCTCTCTGCCAACTTTCATGAAGATTAGTTCAATAATTTAGGCTTATTTCATCGCCAAAGAGTTAAGTGCACTTTCACATTTATTGTATTCATAAGACGTTAAACTATTGGTATTTACTACGACAATGATCATATAGACAAATTTCCGCTATTCCTCTATTGAATGGTTAAATATGAAACAATACACATGCAATGAAATCTTGAGAATGATGTTGTTGTAAATATTTTGTAAAATTTTTATTTTTATGGAAGTATGAACATGTCAGGAACTTCTCAAGCACTTAACCATTAATATAACATTATTCAAATTTTCATATTCTTTTTATAACAAAAGCAGTTATTATTACAGTAAAACATAAATTATGGTCTATTACTGTGCTCGCAGCGAAGCAAAAGGAATGGGGGAGGAGAATAAAGACCACGCGAAAGAGGAGGAACCAATGCCAGCATTGTGAGATTGCCGACTCTTCCTATCGCTGTAGACCCACGGGCGTTTTACTCATTTCAGCTGAATCTTAGTGAGTTTACGTTCTGATGCTATAATACTTATAACCGGCAGTAATAGATGTACCAATTGAGAGAGGGTCTGATTTTCTAACCTTTCCTTGGCGGAAAGGACACTGTCTAAAGTTAGCTTTTCCACTCTTTCGCAGGAGACATGCGACACCACCTCACTTTCGCTCCATTTGTTACATCTAGTTACTGTTCTTTTGCGGTGAGGACTGCAAAAACCGGGAATCATGAACATAGAAATCTCTTAGATTGCGGTGAACCTCACCGCCAGGTAACAGATTAATCATGTTACGTCGAATGAAAATGGGAGACGGGACCGGGGTTCGAACCCCGGTCAAGGTCCCGGGTTCGAACCCCGGTCCCGTCTCCCATTTTCATTCAACGTAACATGATTAATCGGGAATCATGAATTAAACCGTATAAATTAAAACACTGTATTTCAAGAATGGTCTCTAGATTGACTAAAGTTCCCAAATTTTGCGTCAGATTTGTTGAATCTTAATCGTCCAGAAAAGCAGGAGAAATTTCGCACTTCTTTTCTAAATTAAATTTGTGGTATTGTATTTTTATATCGGCTCCATTAGAAATGACGGAGGGAATATATTTGCAAACTGTCCCATTTGTGCCCGTTCTACTCATGAACATTTTTTTAAAATATTGACCGCGCAAGGTCCAAGATTTATTAGATGAGTTGATAGGTAATAGTTTAAATTATGATGATATTTGCCATTATTATGAAATGTAAAAATAAATCCTTGCTTTTAGGCAATATGTATGTATTCTCGAATAGGAATCTATCTAGATAGGATCTAGGTAGCTGTATCCGAGTATTACAACTGCGGTTGTTAGCCGCAGAGGGTGAACTTTTCAAACGCCACAGCTATTCGAACTGAGACATAGGAATGAAAAGCTACAAATATTTTTCTGGCCCCATTGGGAGAGGAACCCGGGATGACTTGGTGAAGAGCAAGAACGCTACCACCTTAGCCACCAGAGGGACTTTTTGATATTTTTAGTTGATTGTGAGTGATGAAATGGTTGTGTTTAATGATGGAGATGAGGTAGTTTAATAATAGAATTTTGTTGAAGATCAACTAAGTCCTGAATAAGGTAGCGATAGGGAAACGGCGACCTTGTTAATAAATACATTGCCTAAACTCAAGAATTAATTTTTTACAGATAATAGTTTTCTCCTTCGTCTTCAAATGTAAGTGTTAATTTATTTATATGGAAATAAATAAACCGGTTAAGAGTGTATTAATTTAATAGGTAAAACTTAGAACATAAAATGAGTATAAAATAAAATGAACATCGCAGTACTCTGGTCAGTTCTAAGCTAGCAATAGACAAGATGAATTCTGCGGTGCTCATTTTATATTATACTCATATTATGTTCTAAGTTTAATCAACTAAATTAATATACTCAACTGGATTATTTATTTCCGTGTAAATAAATGAACGGTAAGAATCTTTACTTACAGAAGTACATGCATTTTTTTCTAGCTTAAGCCTTTGCTAAAGAAAATCAACTTATAAGTTGAATAAGCTGTAACAGAATGTTCCTCTTCGCGCCGCCGTTGAGGTCACCTCTTCCCCGACGGGGCTCCTAAAGCTGCGTGACATCCATTCGAAGCCAAAGGAGGACGCGATACAATCGAGAATCGCAGGTCGACCGAGCGGTCGGTATTTAGATCGCGTAAACGACGGAGGTTCATTTGAAGAACATTTCTCGTGAAGTTTCTTCACAAACACTCGGTAAAAGTTTATTATTTGTTGAAATAATTGAGTGCAACGTCTTAAGCATTAGTTGTGCGTATGACAATTTCACTGGAATTGTCAAAATAATAACAAAATATTCTCCAACTATTAACGTCCATTTATGTAATGAAATCAAAATAAATAATTTAATTTGTTGTTACTACTTATTTAGAGCTTTGAAGAACATGACGTTTCGAATCGTCGTCAAGTGTAACAAATTATAACAAGAAACATAACGGAACAATTATATTAATTGTAAACATATATATTCAAAATATGTTTACAAAAAAGCAGAAATTTCACAAACATGTATAGCTTTTCTTTTGTCCTTTCAATTAGGTAAATTCCAAATTTAAAAATCTAAACCCAAAATATATCGTTCACCTTTTTTTAACCACTCAGTTTCAGCAGCAATGGAGGACAAATCACCCTAACAATACCACCAACAAAATAGAGATTACTTTCCAGAATACGAGCAGCAATTAACTATTGCTACAAATATATAAAATGTAAATTGTTCTACCCAATGTAATGTAGTCAAATAATAAAATTAATTAGAGTCATATTCGTGGACTTGGAATCGAGAATTCGAGAGTGGAACATCGTGAATTGCGATTTTTCGATTCTCTGGTGCTCATTTAAGGTCCCTTGTGGTTAGGCCTTCTTCAATTTTTAGAACTGCGCGAATATTCTTTCAAGTACTGTTCTGTACACTCAAAAAATTAAGAATAAATTTAGTGGCGTTGTTTACGCTATTCAGAACGAAATAGTACGTGAATTCTCCTCCCTATATGCCCCGTTGTGAAATCAAATTTACGAAACGAACTCATTAAAACTTGTAGGGAAGTAATTTCCAATGAACACGTTCGCCTTGAGCTATTCCTTAGAAATATGTTGGCTGCTCCAAGGGCTTCAGAGACCCGCGTCCCATTTAGACTTGGGAACTAGTTACGTGAATGACAATAGAACTGAGATAGCACGACTCGAGGCGCTTAATGTGAACGTAGCGTGTCGTGGCGCAACAGAATTGGAGACTGGTCGTGTGGCGAGCGTGTCTGATAGCTCCTCCTCGCTGGATATTTGTTGGTGGCCTTCAGCTCAATTCTCTGTGTGAAGACGAAACGCTTGCAAGTATATATGTTACATACAACAAGACTCAACCCTAGGTAATGGTCTTATGACCGAGATACTAGCTGACATTGTAGTAATAATAAAAATGAATTTTATATATATATGTATGTATATATATATATATATATATATATATATATATATATATATATATATATATATATATATATATATATATGTGTGTGTGTGTGTTGACTACATGTTGACTAATTGTTTTGATTGCATGATAAATGGAGAGGACCGAGGGAGAAACCATAAGAGTTATCGCGTGTCTACAAATAAAAATAAATTCTTCCGGGTATCTCGTAAAGAAGATGTGTGATGAGTACGAAATGATGGAAATGACTAGTCGAGAATTGAACCCAGGATCACCTGATTGGATCGCAGGGGTGTTAATCGCTACACCACCCGTTCGCCTTCCGTCCATCCAAGCTTCCTAGTATATAAAGTAAATTTTCACTATGTGAATTAATTAAGAAGATTAATTTGTGTTTTAAGTATATTAGTAGCGCAATTATTATTATTAATTGCACACCATTAATCATACATTAATCACTTTCAATACATTTAGGCCAAGTCACATATGTTTGCAGAAAATAATTCAACATGGCTCGCTAATGCATAGTGCCAACCTCTGCGAAATAAACCGTCGAAACACACTCGTTCGGTTAATGACGTGTGATGTCACGCTCATCAGCTGATGTTACGTGATTTTAGAGTCCTGCTGCTTCTTTGATGTACCAATTATGAAGCTAACTGCTTTATTATTCTGGAGTTATGTATTCAATAAAATGGGCATACCACTAAATATTATGATGTTTGACAATGTAATTGTACTATTTGTTTCAAGTTTTTAAATATATCGTTCGACATTGAGATGAAAACTTACGAGTACAAGTAACTTACACTCACAAGTGTGTAATCTAAATAAATATTAGAAACAAACACTCGCAATGAAACATTCGTCTCACAAACGAAATATAGGAAGAATAAATTGTCACACACGCGCAGGAGATTGTATGTTGCCCGATGTTGGACATGTATTTAAGTTTTAAAGCATGCGAAAGTAGTGCCAACCTGAACGCGAGGATCATTAAATCATTATCCTTACTGATCGATGGAGAAGGATTACTTCGGGTATACCGCGTTCCAACATCAAACCTGTAAATGAGTTCATAAAAATAATAATATACTGCCAAGTTTATATCAAATACATATGACCACGTCGAGGATAAAAGAACTAATTTTGTGCTGCTACTGTGGAATGAACTAATAAAAACCATGGTTTTTGGTTCATGAATGTTTCTCTTAGGTAACATTCCTTCATTGCAGAGTTAACGGACTACGACCAAACAAATATAATGAACATTTTGGTCTAAACCCCAAAACCTGGTTTAAACAAACAAACAAACAAAAAGTTACAGAAACTTTTTATGGTATTATATCCGTCAGTAGTCTGAAGTACCAGCAAAATTGTCTCAAATGATAGTATGAACCATTCCTCACCTAGTGGCGATGAATTGTCACAGCCTTACGGCGAAATTTTTTTGTATGGAAAACTTTTGTGGATGTATTATTTTTTGATATCTTGACAAAAGTAACGGCAGAGCTTAGCGAAAAAACCTACTAATACATAGCGAATGTAAATAGGAACGCTGTGATGTTGAGGTTTTTATATGTTTGGGTTATTACAAGAATACTTCGCCAAAAACTGAGGAAAATACTGTTCGAATTTCCGTAATGGCAACCGTATCAGTGACTGAAGGTAATATGTTCCTCGTCAAACTAAATAAATTTGCTATCAAGTTCTAAAATCACAAAATGATTTTCTTCGTCCAACAGTAAAAATCAGTATAGTGGATTATTAATTAAGTAGAACTCCTTAGGTGAATATTTACAAGTTTCGTGAATAGTTGGCAACTTGACTTAAGTGCAAGGGGACATATTACCTTAATTCAATCCTTGTCGTCTGTAGTTCTTTTCCGATGCGGAAAGTCTAGCTGCCGTACGAAAAGGTATCAAATTCGGGAGTACTGCCAACCTACTCAATTGATTCCTCATATGTTGTAGATTACTCGACTCAGTGATATTTTCATCTTATACGTTGTATTGAGTACCACCAAACTTGACAAAATACCTCTAGGAGAGTTTGTCCTCAAAATTCTCGTTTTTTATCCTTTGTACACAAAATTAATATTTCTATTAATAAAATACATTGCATAAACTATCCAAGAAATCCTAATTTTTTAATCTACTTTCAACGAAATTCATTTTACGGTAGTCTCTGTGTTGTTTCTATAGCGTTGGTACACCCGTAAGGTAGTGTAAGTGCTACCAAGCTATGATTTTAATATCAAACGACAATCTGAGGCAGTCCAAGTCATAACGAGTGTCGGGGTTTTTGTTCTAAAACATTGGTGGTGGCTGTCCTGAAACACCACTCGAGTCCGCTATCTTTGTTCTTTCGGTGTCCAAACTCTCGAAAACTTGAGTATACCTCCTTCCGTGTCTGCCAAGGCTCCGCGTGGCTTTTCGTAGCGCATGGAATCGCTGTTAAGTGCAGTCCACGCAACTCTTGAATTCCTCGCGAGAAACCGTGACCATGTTTTGACAGTACGTGTGGCCGCGCTGTTTGTGGGGAACGAAGGCTCATTGTTCAGTGTTTGAGAATCTTTCCGGGGGAGGGAAAGGCCTTTCTACCGCTTTACTCACCTGCCGCGACTTCAACGAATCTCCTCCTCTCTCCTCTCCTTTCACAAATGAAAGCCGAACTGACACTTGAAAAGTGGAGGAGTAGACTTGAGTTCCGCGGTGGGTGGGACCTGCACAGGTTAGGTTGAATGGGTGCGAATGGGTAGAACTAATGAGTAAGGGGAGATTGACAGCGCTGTTCTAGAGGTGGCCTTTTCGCTTCCACGATACCGGTGAGCGTTAGAACGCGGGTTCAAACCCTGCTCGGATGATTTGTGAGGTTTCCAGCTAGGTTTTCCTCCCTTACTCCAGACTAATGTCGGTTCGGTACTATAAGTTCTCTGGCAACCCAACGTCCCTCCTACCCAATTCCCTCACCCGAGACACGGTTAGGTGGAAGAGCAGGCCTCATGGTCTGATCCACGCCAGACAACACATTATTATTATTATTATTATTATTATTATTATTATTATATTTATTATAGTAAACAACCGACACATTTCCGTTAAATGAATTTTTGGAAAAGAGATCAATAAAATTGTTTTTAGCTTTATTTCTAGGAGCACATAGTGATGTATAATGGGGAGAGACTCAGAATCAGAGATGGTTACGAAATTTAAAGTGAAAAAAAATTGTTATGTAAATGAAAATGGGAGACGGAACCGAGATTCGAACTCGGGATTGTCGGCATAAATCGCTGATGCACTACCAGCTGTGTTACCCCGTTCTTCTCTGAGCCCCGTCTACTATTGACGTTGAACTTGCGCACCTCCACAGACCTCTGAGGTACTCTTAATTATCGTCTTTTTCATATAACATTATTATGGATTATTTTAGTAATAGATTTTCGTATGTGGAAATTGGAAATGAGAAACCACATATGGGTGCTAACAAGGATCACATTGCGGTTTATTGTTCTGCTATATTGTGATATATGGTGAATTAAATTCGGTGATTTTTTTCGATGGCAGCAAAACTATTAATCTGGGTTAACAAGTTTCTTCCACAGTGGTAAAATCTGTCTGAAGAAATAGGTTTCCTCCACAAAAGAAAAAGAAATAGAAGAAACTAATCTTTGAAAAATCGACATATAATGCACACGAAGCATTGGAACATCTTGACAATCTTCTTTTATTTTGAATTAGTAAAGTATTAAATAATTATAATATAAAAATATGTTTAAAAAAAATTTTTTTGTGGCAATTCCTAGAGGTAACTTTCTGTAACTATCCCCTTTTCTCCGGTCATAATTAACGAATTACCAAGAATTAGTTATCATTTCAAGTAGAATTTTTTAGCCTGTGACATATTGTTGTATTGAATTTTAAGAATGTACTATATTTTTCAAAAATTTGTTGATCATTTTCGGAGACGTCAATGTAGAGATAAGCAGCGAACTGTCATTAGATCTCTACCGATTACTCTAGCTTATGTTTCTTTTAAACTAAGCTTTTCTTAGGCACATTACTTCTTTATGAACGCGATAATAAGGGACGTTAACGACGGTAAAGGTTCAAGGTGATTGAATTATGTCCAGCCTGTAAAAGAAGCTATTGTGAGTTTTTGTCTCTTGGTATGGTGCGTAACAAGGGGATTTGTACATTATATTGTTAGAGATTTTGTAAATATTTTCGGTTGCTACCTCTTGGTCGATAGCTCTTCCACTATTATTGTAAAGCTCTAGTGAGTGTGATTGGAATAAGGTTCATGAAAAAAAAAATGGAACGGAAATAATGAATGATAACTTTAAGAGAAGCGACCTTTTAGTGGTCCTTGGCACACAATCTTAACTTTATCTATATCCGATGTCTGCGAATTTTAAATACTGACACTCTTGTGGTGCTATTCTATTCTTTCTACATCGAGCGTGTGGAAAGAATATAACCTTGTGTCTTAGTTTATTTGCGTTAATAACGTGTATCCCCCAGAGGATTTACATCTAGTAAGTAAGTGTTTGGCAAACACGGGACCCCGAGCTGAGTCTGGCATTACTACCACTTACTTGTGCGAGGCTCCTTCCTTTCTCTTTCCTGACCTTCCTTGGTCACCTCTTGTTCTTTTCGATCCCGACGCTATTAGGGCTAGGGTATCATTCATTTTCCTCCTTTTTTTAAATGTTTTAAATAAAGTCTTGAGATATGTTGGGATTTGAGTTTTGAGTTGTAATTCAGGAGGGTTTTTAGTGGGTATGGCTGAGTTATTCGGCGAGTCCCACACGCGGGGAGAGTCACGTTGGCTCTCCCTAGTGCGTAACTGCATTTTCACTACCTGTACAAGTTTTAAGGGCTCTAATGACCTCGATGTTGACGAGCCCTAAAGCCCCACAAAAAAATGTGTATTTTTTTCAGCAAAAAGTCGCTTTTGTGAATATTATTAATATTTATTAATAGGGACTATTATTAACATTTAAATTCGTAGGAGATGGCAATTTGTGTTAGGTAGCCATGTTGCATAATTTTCGGCAATGCTACCTGTCTTTGAGTATAAGCATTGCTATCCCCCTCATCCACATTATTCCCCTAGAATAAGTCTTCATAGGTGCGTCTGGGTTTGCCTAATCACACTTCAAGATGGTTCCCACAAGTCTTAAACTGCAAACTAAAAAAAAAAAATTCTACTCAACTAATAATTAGTGTCATAGAGATACAGAATGTTGTATAAGTCATCATGCGTTGGAACTCATGACAAACCTACGCTGCATCGCTGCCAAATTGGCCAAGTATTTTACGCGCTTTTCATCTCGACTCATTTTCTCTACTTTCTGAATACTTCCATTAAACATCATAAAATATCGGCATCCTTTATCCCGTAAGTGATTTATTCTCCTGGAAAGTTATATAACCATCTGTTTTTAATTAATATTTTAACTTTGTAAAACACCGTTGCTTGCGATTCATCACCTCTTAATACTCCGTGTTTAATCAATACTCCCAATTAATTACATCGCCTCATTATTTTTGGTATAAATGTGTTTTTAACTATCCCGCTTTCCCAAATTAAGATTTACACGTTGTTTTTAAGCCATTTATGAACCTAAATATAAATATTGGAAATTAGTCTGTCGTTAATTGAGCCAGCGGAAGTTTTAATGAAGTAGAGCTAGCGTTTTTATTGAAAAAAAGCAATCTAGACCCACCCTCCCTCTAGTGGTGCTAGAGAGAAAAAAATAATTTCATTGTTGGAGTAATTACTTTTCCACTCAGTTTTGTTTGAAAAATATGAGAGTAATGTCACAAATTCCTGGAAAGTTAATAAATATATCATTTACTTGTTATATCAGAGCAAATAATTCGCACCAACTGTTAAAAAAAAAGGACAAATATGTTACGGCAATGTAATTGTATCAACTTCTGATTCTTGACAAATACCAGTCTCCTCGGTTTAAATTTAACCTTATAATATTTTTTTTAGAAACCTGTAATATTTGCTTTCTTTGCTAAAATATTTGTTTATCTTGCCCCAAAATGTTTTAACCCGTTGTCAAATAACATTAAACCAAGTCCAAATTTTAAAATATTTGTAAGTAAAATTAATAATTGACTCAGCGATTTGAAAGACTTCAACTTACTTGTTAGCATTTTAAGTTGGCATTAACAATAGTACCTAATTACCTAAACTATATTCACAACTGATAAGAGTATAAGTGTTCAGTGACAATTCTATCGCAGCAGATGAGCGTGCGTTGCAGTGACAGCTCAGTTTGTTTGTAGTTTTGAAAAGGAAGACTGAATGGACTGATAACTATTCTGTAAAATTTTATCATTATTTTTTTTAAGATAATCACCGTTTTACTTGATGTTGGTGGTTATTAATTCCTACATTTAACATTTCAACCTTTATAAAAATTGTATTATTGAAGGAATAAACTATTATTATTATTATTATTATTATTATTATTGTTGGTCAATTCTCAGCTGATGGCTGGGTAAGAAAGGGTACGAGACACATACCAAGCACTCCCTTCTTTCATTGGATTTAATATTTTCAAGTACCTCCGGACAGTTCGACATGTGACCAGAATGACAACTTTTTGCGTAGGTGTCGTGGGAGGTTCAATTTTTCTAGATTTCTGAACAGGTCTGTGGTGATGACGCCAGTTGAGGTGATAATGATTGGAATTATATCAACTCTTTCAGTCTTCCACATCCTTTCAATTTCTTCCCTCAATTTGGTATTTTTGTTTACTTTGTCTGCGGTCTTGGTCACCATACCGTTGGTGTTAGGTATGGCTACATCTATTAAGAAAGTAACCCTGTGGAACCCCATATCTGATCTGTTATGTTCCTCCGTCCTGTCCGCCAATATTGTTCTGTTAAATAGCAGGTATAACTCTGCATTTTCCAGGAGAGGACTAGGATTGTACTTGTAGTGCGCAGTCTTCTTTACGCATCAGAATTAGCTACTCATGGACAACCTTGACAACTTTATTATTTTACATTGGTCTGCACGAACAACGAACATTCACTCAATGTATGTCACCTTATGTAAGCCGAGTCAAGACGTTAATGAACGTATTTCAATTGATGAACATCAATTAAATCCTGTAAACATTTCTTATTCTTGAATCTTGAGGAAATCCTTTCCTTCTCCGTTAGATGGAGAAGTAAATAGCAGTTCTTAAATTGTGAAATTCAAAGTGAAGCATGTTCGTCTTTTTTCACCAACGTGTGTGTGTCGAACTATAATTTCTTTACGACGTTACCCCGTGATTTTCTTTGTACAAAAGTTATTCTTACTTTCTCGTTTCATATAAAACTTCGCTGAACGCAAAATAAGTTGCCACAAACTTAGCATTGAAACTTATGTTAAGTGACGAAACAAAGAATTATTCTCAATTTACATCAAGACCTTCGTCTGAAACTGGGTTATAATTCGATCTGGGTCCCTGATTATAATAATCATGAAACCGCAGAATACAGCGCTCTAGGAATAGCGTATCTCACTGACACACTTCACGAAGTGAAGAATAAAAAAAGCTGCTTGAGCGCTCCGAGAAAACACGCAAGTTCCCTCTTAGTTGGCGAGGTATCCAAAGACGCATTCCAGATAGAAGATCTGTCAACACAGTGATACGACTAGTCTTAAGGTGGGACCAGCCCTCCAAGTCAGCCCCACTTGGACCTGAAAATTGAAGTTGATAAATGGCATACTTTGTAAAAGTGTTACCCGATTAATAATTGTAATTAGTTATAATTGTTACTAATAATATAATTCTTATTGTTATTAATAACATCAGATTAATAAAATTAATAATACCATATTAATAACATTAATGAATAATTGTTATTAAGAATATCAGATTGTTAATTGTGTTGTAAAACCATAATTATTAAACAAAAATGCCCTCCTCGGTTAGCCCCTCCCTTGATTACTGTCTAGATCCGCCACTGACTCAGACATAAACATACCAATACGAATAATAATAATAATAAACATGATTTAATTTGTATATAACAGTTAATTCCATAGTGCAAACACTATTCAGGAACTCACGTGACGCGTTTGAAATGTAAAAGAGCATATACAAACATGGAGACCGAGCAAAACGGTTTCGTGGTTTATGCTTCACACTTTGGAAGTATCTTTCTCGAATGTCCGGTGACCTTCACATAAAAGTGATGTAAAAATACTACGGAAAATTGACTACAAATCAACGTAACTCTCCATCACTTTTAAAGTGATTTTAAAGTTGGCATTTCTCTAAAAATAAGCGTGTCCTCTATAAGACGCAATTATAATTCCAAATCTCTCATTTAAATGACCGGTGAGGTATGTTTTTCAAGTTGAAATCACAAAGTCATATTTCTCTGTTTATTTACGCTTTTTCCAAATATTTTAGTGATTTAACACTACCTACTTTAAAAACAATCCTTTCATGGGTACGTAAGGAGTGTACGTAGAATGGTCGTAATCAGGGTTGGTTTTTTTAGGTGCAACTTTAATATGAGAAAAAGGAGCGAAAATAAGGTTTAACAAAGGGACAAAAAGTTGCCGTTTCACGCAACTAATTAAAGAAATCGTCTTTATTCTTAAGGGCTCTAGGGACCTTGACGTTGGCGTGCCCTTAACCCCCAAGGAAAACAGTTATCCTATTCCAGTTTGAGTTACAAACACGTACATCTAATCACAGCTTATTAGAACAAGGAAAAAAAATTCAAGAACTTCAGCCTATCTACGTTTTGATATAAGTACAGTTTTTTAAGGAAATATAACTTTTTTTAATGCTAAAACTTCTTTTGACATTCACAGGAATCTACTTCGTGTTCACTTTGTGATATATTTGTGTAGTAGCAAACGTACATTCACGAACAGTAGAGTTCTGATTTCATAATACATAGATAGATAGATAGATAGTTTGAAGATATATTCGCATGTTTACTGCCAGCTAAGGTGACATTAATTGAAAATTACTTAAACCGTTGGTACTGATTCGAAACCATGTACAAATACAACGAAACTCGCATGATGTAGCACTAGCGTATGTAGAATGAAGTCACTAAAATATCTGAAATCGGAACAAGTACACAGAGTAACATCATCTCATTGTTGTGATTTCAACGTTAAAATAACATACTTCACCGGCCATTTAAATAAAATAATTACAATTATAATCGATGTTGAAATACATTGCGTCTTATGGAGAAAACACTAATTACTTACATCACTTCCGTGATTTAAAAATTGTAAGTTTACTTTATTTCAAATACATTTTCCATTGTATATTCATAACATTTATCAATAGATCACTGGACTTTTTAGAAAGCTATGAAACTTTTTCTGAGGTGAGATGCGTATGTGACGAAACCGTCCTGTTTTTTACGTGCTGTTGTGCGTTTCAAACGAGTCGAGCGATTTCTTGTGCTATATTATTGACTGATAGAATTTAAATAATGTTTTTTCATCATTATGATTCATATTGCTGAGTTTTATAACAATTAGAATAAAAATGAAGAAGACAATTACACATCTCGGTGATTTGACTGCACTAAAAATTATCAAATACGCTCTACAAAAATTATTCAAAGGCCACAGCAGAAGGGAAGAATGGATATTATATCGATAAAAGGGTTGGGGGAAAAGGGAATAAATTATATTATTATTTCTAATATTTATCGTAAGATTTTTCGTACTTTTCTAAAAAGAAATTCTCTGAATGAACTCAAATGGAGCAGAGATATCTTTTAAATTCCTCGTGAAGCATTCTTGTGGTAATGGTTGGAAGGCAGACAGAGACCCGTTCATTGAAGCGAAGAGGGTTCGATCAATCGGAACGGGTTTTGGCGAACGATTCCACTTGAAGTAAATGAAGTCTTCCGTTTGCGATGAGTGTCATATTCATGCAATCCAATTTCGTCGCCTTTCATTCCACTCAAGGGTTCCTTCAACGGATTGAGTTTTCCAAGTTCTCCCAGAAGAGAAATGCGTTGCGTTCGTTATTTTTTTCTCGCTCTTTTATTTTTTATTTTTTGTAATACTGCGCGCGCAGCGGTAGAAATGTACAAATTGTAATACGAGGGTGGAAGGAAAGGGAGGGAAATATTTTCACTTGGATGATTTAAAATGAAATACAACAAAATTTAACAACATTGCTTTAATATTGTTTTTATATTTTGCATATTGAATGGTTTTAATTAAATAAACGAAATTATCTAAGGATATTTTTCTCTAAAATGAAAAATCATTTCTAATATAAGTGAATTATAAATGTGTTTTTTAAGTGCTGTTACAATACGAGCTTTGCCGCATTTTTTTAGAGCACGTATCAAATGTTGAAAACACTTAGAAAGTTCCATAATGACAGTCTCAAAATTTAAGGAAGATTTGAAATTTTCAACTTGTAACAAAAACTACGGATGTATTATTCTACCTTAATGAAAACCTGCACGAAGTGTCTCGTCGCAGAATCATGCACTAAGAAATCACTGTGTGTTGCGAGAACCATAGGTTTGGATGTGAGTTCCAAATTCAGGGGAAGAAGAAGATTTCTCAAACCTTTGGATACGTCATTTCAACCTTAGAGTTGGGATACTATAAGGTTGACATGTCACATCGAAAGGTTGAAAGTAAAACCGCCGACATGTATCTATCAGTTAATAGCATAGTGCATACAATATTGTGTAAGTAGGCGACAGCGCAATGGTCCCGCGATTTATGCATCTGACTTCTGAAAAAGAAATATATCTTCCTGAAATGTCCGGTAACTTATGGGTACAAGTAAGGAAAAAATAGTACGGAAAATTTACTGCCAATCAAAGCAAACTTTCATCACTTTTGTCCTATTTCTCCATAAGACGCTATGTACTTAAACACCAATTGTAATTGCAATTATTTCAAATGGCCGGTGAAATGACAATAAGTACATATTACTCTTTTTACGCCAATTTCAGTTATTTTAGTGATTTCATTGTACCTACGCTAGTATTACCTTAAAGTGTTTCGAAACTTGTATCTAAGGAAACGCAAGCTGTCCTTATCTTAGTCCAATGTTGCCTTATTTGAGCAACTTTTATCTGAATTGGATGTACAAAACGTACTTCCGGGTGCATGCACCTCGTATTCGAAACACTTTCCGCTAACGAGGCGCTCCGAACGAATTCTAGACAGAGTCTCCGTGAGCGAACTGCGTGTTGCTGAATACGGAGATCCTAGGTACACGATTTCTCATTAGTTCGAATATGAGTTCTTGCTCTTCAACCCATACGTCGCTTACTATTTAGCTTCCCACTTCACATCTAATGAATTGTCCGTGTCATTTCTCCTTCTTCTCCACTGTAGAGTTTCGGTATACATCTGCCTTCTAATTACGCTCCACTTTAAGGGAGTACTAGCGTATGTAGAATTAAATCATCAAAATATTTTAAATCGACTTAATTAAACAGAGTAAAATGTACTTATTGTGATTTCACCGGCCATCTACACAAAATAGTTGCGCTTATAATTGATGTTGAAATACATTGCACTTATTTTCGAAAAAAAGACCAACGTTTGAATCACGAAAGTTGTGCAAGTTTACTGTAATTTGTAGTAAATTTTCCGTAGTATTTATAACCTCACTTTTATCTATGGGTCACCGGACAAAAGAAAACAATACTTCACTTTTTCCTTTGAGGTGAGATACATAAATCACGAAACCGCTGTGCTCGGCCGCCATGTTTGTACATGCTCACGTACATGAGTCAAGCGAGTTCTAATAATAATACATTTATTGTCAAAAAACAGTACGAACTGCGTATGAGCACGTGGAGGAAAAAAAACTAATTTACTCTCCGGAAACAAGCAAGGGACCATCCCATCAATTCCGATCAAGGGCCCTAAGGCAGAGGCGGATTCAGAAATTTCAGCAAAAGTTCCTAGATATGATAAAAGGTTAGCTGGAGTTATAATACTACAAGAATATTCTTGAATATTATTTGTACTATATTATTAATTGATATATANGAATTAGAAAATATAAAGAAAACAATTGTGAGGATGCATGGTGGAAGGGATGAGGTAGAAGGTCTCCGGTACAATGAAACGAAATTTATGAGAAACATAATGATTATTATAACGTTATTTTAATATTTACGATTTACAAGCAATATTTTCCAAATATTCTATAGTTTGACAATAATAGGTCCTTTTTTGTTTTAATAAATTCAAATTTCTTGGTATTTTGTTAATATTAAAACACCGAACTATTTTAAATCAGGGCAGGTGGAGGTTTTGTACGGACTTGGGAGTCGAGGCGGGTGGTGCAGTGGATACCACACATGCGGCCATACCAAGGAGTCCCGGGTTCCAGTCCCGGTCCGTCGCAATTTTCACCTGGCTGTGACGTTGCACTTACCCAGCTACTTTTATTCTTGTCTTAGGATTGTGCTGAAATGTTAAATCCGTCTTTTCCTTAGGACCCTTGATCGGAATTGATGGGATGGTCCCTTGCTTCTTTCCGGAGAGTGAATTGTTTAATTGTCATCCACGTAGTCATCCACAATTTGTGACCGCTTTTTCGACGACAAAATTTATTTGTTTAGTTTTTTCAACCGAAAAAATATTTGTTTTGCAAAAGCGACTTTGGACAACTTTTTTTTATCATCTTTAGTAGCCTTGTCTGATCTGGAGGGGTGGGTGTGGAATACCCCACCAAGGCAGAGAAGGTCACTGAAGATAACAACATAAGTTGTCGAAAGCCGCGTTGGCAAAATGAATAACTTGCATTCTATTTTAAGTTAAAACCGAATACACCACAATTACCCAATTATAAAATTTAAGAGGTCAGACGCTACCACTACACTACCGCTGCCGTAATTAGTTAATGTTGTGCTTCATCTAACGTAATAATAAATAGTTAACTTTCTATGAGATGAATGACATTTGGGATTTTCAAATTCATTAACCATGTAGTTAACTTTTGAAAATAGATTTTTACTCCAGAAATCTATTCTTCGTTGCTTCGAGTAAGGCGTGATATAAGTTTCATAAAATGCCCGTCTTGCAACAGAAGTAAAGATTCGTGTTGTTTGTTGTGAATTGTCAATTCCATTTAGGAGTCACACGAATATTAATTATTTATTCATTTATTTTATATGTTTCGGCGAGGAAAGACTGCGAGGCCTGCTCTTCCGTTGAACTTAGGAGAGGAAATTGGGAAGGAGATATGTTGGGTTGCGAGGGAACTCATGGTACCGCACCGACATTTTTCTGGAGTAGGTGAGGGAAACCCCAGCTGAAAATGTTATAAACAATTCCCTCTCTCTTCTTTTTGTTGTTGTTACAAGGTTTATGTTAAATAAAACACCAGCGAATTATTAGAGATACTATTTTTGGTCTCTTTTTCTAACAAATTCAGCACTTCACTCAACGTAGTATTCAAGATTAACGGTAACTAACGTACAGTTTTGTTTTTAAATTGATACATTTTTCATTAATTTATAGTTTTTTTGATCTCAGTTTTTCATTGTAATGTTTTCGGATTTGTAAAGTTTATTTAAAACATAAATAATTTCTTAGAATATAAAACTTATTTCTGACATAAAATGTTTGGAAATGTTTCTATTGTCACACACACACGAAGAGACACTTTCTCCGTATTCGGTTTTGTGTTTCACCCAAATAATTGTTTTTATATTAAATTTCGGTGATGTGAATTTTTTAACTCTGTTTATAGTCTTACATTATTATATAGATTTGCGTTGCTTTTTAACATGTATTTAAATATTAGCATGTAAAATATTACGGGTATTTTTCGATTCTCTGATGAATTAGGAGTTGACTACGGCGGAGTTCTTCAATTTTAAGGTATTATATCCGCGGTGATTGAATTCACGTCGCCAACTATTCATAAAGACTGATAAATATTCGTTTAAGTAGTACTAATTATTTAATAACTCATTCCACTGGTTTTCACTGTTATAGACGGGGACAATTATTTTGTGATTTTTAAAACTTGATGATAAATTTTGATTATCGTTGGACGCTTCCTTTGACAAAGGTTGCATTGTCAAAGAAAGGCTGCCATTTCCGTTACAACGGTATTTCCCGCAGATTTTCGTGAATTATTATTGAAAATGCCCCTTAAGTTATGAAAATGTTAATGTCATTGCATTTCTATTAAGTTTAAGTAGGTTTTTTTCGCTGTGTTAATTTGGTACTTTACCCAGAATATAAAAAAAGAACATAAGCCCACGAAAATTTCTCTATATTAGTCCATAGTAATTTAAAGTCAAATAATTAAAAAATTTGCGCTGTAAGGGTATGAAAATTCTTCGCCACTGGATGGTGAATGGTTCAAACTATTATTTGAAACATTTTTCGTGGGTACTTAAGCCTAGTCGCTCTGATGTATATAGTACCTTAATTCGTCTTTGCCACACAACATCATGATTCATCCCTGATGAATGGAAACCCAAAGATGCTACCTGTCTTACCAAATCTCATATCTAGCACCTGCTTCCTCTTGATTGAGGAAGTGGGCATTCCACAAATATCTTGCCTTGCCCAGCCTATCTAATTTGATTCTCAATGAGGTTCATAAAAAATGCTGGAGCAATTTTTAATAGCCCTGCCCGAGGCATGCATCTGTCTGCCTGAAGGAAAAAATAAAATCGGAATCATCAGTGGTACCAACCGCGCAGAGTTTAGAATGCGGACAACTTACCTCGAGAAACGATGTGCGGTTCTTTTACGGAATCTTCAGTGAGTCGAGGGTTGTTAATAATAACTACTTATGAAATTTTTATGTATATTGTCACGCATTCATGGTCTGCGTAAACACTCCAATCTGGTTATTTACAATGAACCGAGTGATTGGTGAATACGAGTATAACTTTTATTAAACTTGCACTTAAACAATGACAAAATGTTTACTTCGGTTGGAAATTGAAGTATAATATATAAATCTGTCCACTTCAAATAAACCGTCTTAAAACGTGATTAACATTGATCATTCCACTCTACAGCGAAAAGGATGGTAGGAAAATTGTTAAAAATTTATTGGTTTATCATGTGTAAACATTAAAGATCTGGACACATTTATCGAAATGACAAGAACATGAAAATATGTTGAAGAATTATATTCAATACAAAATTATGTTTTCGTATTCCGGAAATGCTAAATTTCTTGTCATATTTTCTTAATATTTTGGTATTGGTGTGTAATTGCGCAGTCGTTACCGGGAGAATTAAAAAGAAAATTAACTTTTTACCGGTCATTATTTTAAAAAAAACATTCAGTATATTTGTATAAGGGTCGTCTTAATTACTCAACACGCCCTGGAGGGGGGGATTGTAATATCGTTACTCTCCACTACGATGGGGTAGGAGGAGTTACCCTTGCTGTTAAGTAACGCTTAGTTCTTTAGGGGTTGTTTCATTCGTTTTTGTAACCTTAAGTCTTCTCACCGTAATCCATGCTGTTAACCGCTGACTTTAAATAGTCCAGTCATTCAGTGCTCAAGAAACGGTCTACCCGGAAAGTTTTTGGACAGTACTGATTTTTAGCTCCTCTGTGGTTTTGCAGGCGCTTATTATAAATTTTAAATTTGTCCCCTCAAGAAAGTTCGAAAAAAAGAAAAAGAAAAAAAAACCCAAAATCCAAAAATTCGTGCCTATCTCGTTTTTGATTTATTACATGAAATCAGAGCACTCTACGATTTGGTTGTAAAAATAATCGAGACAAAATACACCACTACTTCCACCTGTTCTTTTTTGTCACGTAAAGTACAAGCCTGGTAGAGGGCGTTGAATTTATACTGTTGGAGTTTGGAAAAAAATTTGTCTGTAAGTTGTGGAAACATTTGTAAAACTATGGTCCAATATGTATGTTTCCAATATATATGTACATTTTCGGACTGGTTACAAAAACTTTTCTTCGTGGCGTGTGCAAGGTAGGGGGAGAGACATGGCGACTTAATTATAGGGGGTATGAAGTAACGTTAAAGGTGCGTTATGATGGGGAATGTGTGTTAAAAATGGTAATTGTTGAGTTAAGTATATAATGAATGACACCATAGTTTCTGAATTAATAGGCACTTAGGTCCAGAAAAACCGACATTACTCACAGCGTTTTCAACTCCACTGCTTCAGCATCATTGTTTCCAACTGTAAAAAAAAAAAATCAATACGTTCATCCGGATCTTTATTTAACCGGATCTGTATTCTTATCAAAGACATTTTTTAATTCACAAATTTGTTCTACAGCTGCCGAGAAGATTCAGATGTGATAGTTGTGTTTGACCTATAATGGAAAAAAGTCGATTACTTTATTTTTCGTTATTGTCATCTATTTTCGACCCGAAAACATAAAATAATTTGACCATTATTGACATACTTAAAAAAGTTATTTGTATTTTTAGAACGATTGACTCATTTTTGGAGTCGTCATGTGTTATAATTTTCTGCCGTAGTATCATAGCAACATGAACGGGAAAACTAGCGAATCTGCAACAAGAGTAAAACAATGGTAGTTTTCTTGAATTTTCAAACAAAATATTTTTCTGGTGTGATTATCCACGTATAACATTTGGAATGCGTACCGCAAATCCCTGACAAGTTAAGGACGGATGTCATCAAGTAGTATCGTATATTTAAGATTATCAATTACATTTAAAAAATGAGATAAATTTTATATTTTTCCCCTAAAATTAATGGGGATAAATAAAGTACTTGTCGTCGTCCCCACAAAAAAAAATGTAGTACTATTCCTGCGCCTCTGCAAGAAAAACCAGGAGTGCGTGACTACCATCTGTGCCGTCCACCTCTACACAAAACCATGTAAGCTCACCCTTGCCCTTCGCTCGTTGATGAAACGCCACTGAAAAGGGCACATAAATGACAAGGGCGTCTAGATCCACCTCCTTCGCCCGCCTTGTGTCGTGCTCTATGGCAAGGAGTTCATTCACTTGCCCGTCACACGGACCCCTCTGTCGCCACCGCCTCCCTCGCCTCCGCGTGACGTCACAGACCGCATTCCTTTTCCAGAGCTCCCCCACTCTTGGTCTCATGACGGTGGCGTGGCGCGGGGAGGGGAGGGGGAAAACAGAGGAACTGAGCTTTGGACGGTTGAAGGCGCCCGCGCGCCTCGAGCCGCTGCTGTGTGGAGGAGGTAGAGGAGGCCACACGCAGATATTCATGGAGGGATTGCGTCGGCCTTCGAGATGCGGTTCGGCATTCGCCTGAGGACTTGGGGCAACCGTCGCCGATTTCATGGTCCGTTATTTTTATACCGCATGAGCTCCGCGATTCTGTGGTCTCGGTACATGGAGGAGGAGATGTGACCAGCATCTTTAGATCCCGAAAAGAAAAAAAACGAGCTAAATGAAACCAACGCTCTGTACGGTAATATGAATAAATAAATAAATACATTTTATTGTAACAAATGGTTGAAAATTGCGTACCACATGCGAGATAATAAACTAATTTACTCTCCGGTAACAAGCTAGGAACCATCCCATCAATTCCGATCTACGGCCCAAGAGCAGTGACGGATTTAATCTTTACAAAAAGTTATATAACAAAAGTTTTAAATAACAATCACACCTGGAAAATCCACCACTTCCCGGCGGAAAACCGGAAAAAATCCGGGCCTGGATGGGCGTACTTATATTTATATTTATTACTTCTATTTAGAACATTTACTATTATTTAGCAAGAATATTTAATTTTTGTGGATAATATGGCAGGTAGTACTTTCCGCCATCTGTTAGTTGTTGGCATGTTTCACTCGTTTCGTATTTAGCATTAGAACACTTATGAATTGTACAAGATAATGCACTATGGAGCATCATTTTATTTTGTGGGGCTTTACCGCTCGTCGACATCAAAGGTCATTGGAGCCCTAAAAACTTGTACCGGTAGGGAAAATGCAGTTACGCACTAGCAAGAGCCAACATGACTCTCCCCGCGAGTGGGACTCGACAAATGACTCAACCATACCCACTAAAAGTCCTCCTGAATTACAACATACCAAAACGTATCTCAAAACATTAAGGACAAAAAAATGAGGTGGGAGACAAAAAATGAGAGAGGACAAAGAATGAGGGTAGGACAAAAAATTAGGGGGGGGGGCAAAAATGAGGAAAATGAAAGGTACCCTAGCCCTAAGAGCGTCGGGATCGAAAAGAACTGGGGGTGACCAAGGGAGCTCAGGAAAGAGAAAGGAAGGAGCCTAGCACAAGTAAAGTGGAAGTAATGCCAGACTCAGCTCGGGGCCCCATGTTTGCCAAACACGTACTTACTAGATGTAAGTCCCCTGGGGGTTGGAGCATCAAGTAACACAAGTATTATTCCCTACGAAAATTGTTTATATAAGCAGAGACGCATCAGAGTTTCAATTGTCGAGGCTCGAGACCGTTTTCGAAGTGTATAAGAGTCTAATAGTTCTTGGTGTAATTTTTAAATGGCGTTATCTCGGAGAAGGTGGAAGATGAAATAATGGGAAATGGCCGATGTATCTTTCATTGATATAAAGAACGATACTTCAATTGTGTGATTTTCTTTGTCCTCTTAAGAAAGAAAAGAAACTCCAAAATTTCTGGGACATTAGCCTTGAACGGGAAACATGAGGAATTTGAACTTTCGTGTGGACAAAGTGGACATATAAGAAGTATAGGGTATTTATTTATCAACATGTTAATTTTGTATCTGGGTTTTGTTTTCTTGTTAATTTTTAATTTTTTCTGATGTAATTTCTTTCATGTTATGTAATTAATGTTTGCTAAATGTTGATACTTTGTGGAACTAAAACCACGTTTCCATGTAAAGGTATTGACATAATTGAGAAACTCCTGATGACGAAACGTTATGAGTAAACTACTTTGTCTGTCTGTAAAGGGTCGCAAAAGTTAATAATTAAATAGTATGATGATGAGAGACGTAAATATCACAACCATTTTAGTCGTGGCTTGAAAAAGCGGTGCAGCAGATCAAGCCACTGTCCAAAACTAAATCAATGTCGGAAAGACATTCTTAAGTCTTAAGTTTAATACTAAAAAAGTTTTAAAATTAAATTTCTGAACTCAACTGTCAGCAAATATGACTCGTTATACTTCCCGTGTTAGAGGTATAACTTATTATACTGCAGAGGTGCGCAGAAATATCCCTCATAATCCGTTATGTCCTCTAGGGTTCGTACCTCTTCCTTCCAGTGATAGTCTAACTCCATCAGTCACTCCTCTTAATGTTTTTATTTAATAATACTGTAATTAATTTGATTGGTTTATACCTTGGGACGCGACCTCCACCTTACTACAAATTTTTGGTTGATAGGCTCCAGAAGGTGATGTCTTGGTGTATGCAATGTATCAAGTATTCATGTCATTGGAGATGATTAGGGGATCCCCCTTCTGGAAACTTCACGTTTGTGAAGTTTTCTAGGTCTGTGTATGGGAATGAGATATCGTACTACAGCGCTCGCTGTGAAGGAAAAGGAAGGAGGGCTGACTCTAAAGACCACGCGGAAGTCGAAGAGCCAATCAATGCCTCTATTGAGTTGTGTCAGCAGAAAATCTGAGAGAGTTTATGTTCCGATACTGCAACCTATACCAGCTGATTCGTAGAACCGGTAGGATTTGATATGCAAACGGTGACGGAATGAGGGTTTGATCTCTAACCTTTGGCCCCAAGGAGGCTTTTTTAAGCACGGGTTGGAACAGCCTAGGTGTGAACACCGTGGTTACTTTTCTTTCACAGCCTGGTCTTTAAGAATCAAGTGTTTATATTACAATTGCCTGTAAAACATTGATATGATAATTCTCTGAGGAAGTTAGAACGACGGTTGTGCAAAAAAAACAACAACAACAAAAAACACATACAATTAGTGGTGTAGTAATTACGTCCTTGCTTCTAATGTACACCTGAGTAGGAGAAAATGACTTCAATCCCCTTCCCAATTGATCTTGTTGATTCCTGCTGGAGTAGGTCCTCGCCTACACTAGACAAATTTCGGTTCGAGATGTTCATTTTTGAACCAAACATAACATCTCTTCCTCAAACATATGGGTAGGTGGAAGAGTGGTCATGAATCCTTACCTGTAGCCCCTCCGGTGGATGAGGGGTTAGCATGCTTGCTCACAATCATGTCTCTCCGAGTTCAATATCTAACCTTTCACATTAATGTCCCAATTGTAGCTGTGTCTACTGAGAAGCGAACCCTCCTTCTATCCACCTCCTTCTATTCGTAGTATAACTAAAGCTTACTATTACTAACTACTCCTACTATCATCTCCACGTGGGCCAAGTTGTTAGTAAACCCAGCTAATCGGCTCACCTTCTAAAAATAGCCCTACCACGCACCTCCCAGCTCCTATCGCCTCATGTAAATAAGCTTTAACAGCACGCTAAATTTCTCATTTAGAAATACTACACGTAAACCAGTATCGAACCTTGTGGCACCTCGGGAAAGTTCAGAATAACTGATTGATCGATTCGAAAGTGTGAAAACTAGTGCAGCGAGAAATACCAACAGGAAATACGAAATTATGATATAAAAATATTTTTTATACGTAATGAGTTAATTACTACCCTATTAATTTATATGAATGAGAAAGAAGTTCGTGCAACTGCATTTAGGTAACACCAAACTGGAATACCTTCACCTTGGGTTTTAATTATATGCTTGCTATCTGTATTCATATGCATAAAAGTATTTAACTTCAGGTTCATTGCTTATATAATTACCTTTAGATTTAATCGCAATTTGTTCATTCCTTTCTCGCATGATATTCGATCCGCATGATATCTCACTAATTGCGCGTCAAATAATATTTTATGCAAAATATGTAAATTATTGTTTTTGACGTCATTTCAAGTCATTGTTTTAAATTTCATATCGTGGCAGAGATCAGAGAGAAGTATGACGCGAATGGAATTCAAGTCTTCAAATGAGTTTTGTTGCTAGGGAAGATTGCAGTGAAGAAGATGTAGGTTACTTATATGACCTAGCGAAGAACCCATGACGTTGCTCAAGTAGTGCGTTTCGAGCATTTAATTTGTTCCTTCTCATTCTGTTACCAATTATTGAATACGTGGAATAGAATAGTCTGATGTAAAACTACTTTAGCACATGTTTCGTAACACGTAATTCTGAGTCATGGGACCCAGCTTGCTTCTTTTAATAAATGTGCGTGTATTTCTTCTGAGTACCTGCTCGTGGAGAAGATATGTGATAACTTTCAGTCAGTGAAAATGACGACGAGCCGGGAATGGAACTCGGGACTCTCGCAACACCCTTTCGATCAATGCAGGAGTCCCGCGTTCGATTCCAGACTCGTCACAATTTGCACCTGACGGAAACTCGTCGTATAAATGTGTTTTATTTGGTAATTTTTTTATTATTAATTTCAACAAATTATGTTCATTGATGAAGATGTAATATGGAAGTAAGAATTTAAAAAATGTGATCTGAAATTCCGAGTGATGAGTTCTCTAGTCAATAAAATTGATGAAATATTTTTTGTATTCATATTTACCTATATAACTCCTGAAATACTGAGAAACATATGGCATACTTGTGGAAAAAGAACTACTACAACTAATACATTTGAGTTTGTGAAATGTTGGCTATTTTTTACGTCCCATTAATTGTTGCAAGTCTCGCACGTGGCAGACAGTAAGCTAAGAGTACTTTATGTCCTGAACGAAGCAAGGTATTGATTTAACTTAACTGACCGAAATGAAACTTCAATTAGAAAGTGATATGTCTACTACAGACCGTGAGATTTAATCGCATTTCATACTATTATCGATTATTTCAAACGGTGATTCGAACAAAAATAATATATCCATTATTTTACATTTGGATAAAATTTTACGAATATTTGATCCGATTATTAAATTATAATTTATTTTTGTTGGAAAAAGTTTGAGTATATAATTTATATGTAAATTATATTTAATTATTTACATTGCTTTATTTATTAATTGTATCATATTGTGATATATTTTTACAAATATTAACATTACAAAACTTGTATAACTTTTTGCGCAAACAACTTCTATTTGAAGACGTAATGACTGAACAAATAATGTCAGCAGTGCACAAAATGTCACAATGATGTCAGTTTACTTTACGACTCATTTTATTCTATTAGACATTTATTATTCCAACATACGGAAATTTTTCCAACAGTTTAAAAAAAAAACTTCAAAAACTGAACTATTATTGCACCGATCGATTAATTTAGAACGATTAATATAGATTTTTTAATAAATTTTACAATTTATCACTAGTTTTATATAATCGCCCATTCCTGTCATCTACCGAAGTAATCCGTGAAGTTCTGCAACATATTCAACATCTGATTACGAACACGACGACGGGATATAATGGAATTTCCAAGTCAAGTGAGTCTGCACTGCTGTTCGAATTCTTTTTCTGTGTGCGCCTGGAAAACTCGACGGTTCGATCTCAGGGGCCGTGAGAATCTTCCCGTCACTTAAGCCCCCCCCTTCCCTCCACCCCCTCCTACAACACGACCTCTCTCTACAATTGCACTCGCGGAATACGACACAGGGTGGATCGAAAGTAAGGACTCGAACCGGAACCAATAAGCAAGGATAAATCGGTTTTTCTAGAACCGGTACGATATTTAAAAAACCGCTACAATAGACTACCGATTATCGGCGGAGCGGATGTCTTTCATATGCATAGTACTTTTCCCTTCTTAAAAAAGAATATTGTGGGCCTCCTGTTTCATTAGGAGTCACTGGAAAGTAATTTTTTTATTTTATGAAGTGAGAAGCAGAGCAAGGATCTGACTTTTTTTAATTTACTTGTTTTGTATTATTAATCTAGACTGTATATAAATATATCTTATCTAGCTATGTTCATATAAGTTTATAGCTTATGTTCATGTAACCACCATGTGATCATACGCAGTTTGCAACTGCTTTTTTGAAATAAAGTTTATTTGTATTTACTTATTCATGCTATATATGCATACCATGTGATAAATATAACACCAATAGTAAAAATGGCCAACGAGTGGCCATCTGTTAACGCCAAATCATCGTTTATTTTATGTGTCCACCAATGACCGGGCCATTAATGACCTTTCATTTCAAGTGGCCACTAATGACCGTTTTGCGATAACAGATGGCCATTATTACTAGAGATCATCTCTCTCACTGGTGTGACTTACTGCACATTGAGTGACAATCTAAAAACCATTTCAGTAATATTTTTTGTTTATTGACACAAATAATATTGAAATTTATTAGTAAATAATATTATTCCGCTTTTTTCCCAAATGGACGAATGACGATGTCAACTTCGATGAGTTTCAAAAATTTGGTTGGGGAGCCACCACAACCCGTTTCTAACGAAAGCTCTCGCTGATCTAGAATTTGAAATCGACGTAGCTAATTCTTATGGAGCGAAGGAAACTTAAAATATTTAATCTGAATATTCCATAAAATGTTGCACATATTTATTCGTGTACCTACACGTGGAGGAGATATGTGATAAATTCCGGTCAGGTGAAAATGGCGACGATCCGGGAATCGAACCCGGGACTCCTGCTTTGATCGTAGGAGTGTTAACCACTACACCACCCTTCGTTTTCTAACACTGAACACCATTATATTCTAAATTGTACATATATTCAAGTCTGGGTGGAAATGGTGTACAGTTATGGAAGGCGAACGGGTGTTCTAGTGGTTAAAGCAGGTGTCCCGGGTTCAGTTCCCGGCTCGTCGCCATTTTTACCTGACCTAAAGTTTTATAAAATGTTTTATAATTTTATTAATCAATCCTGTTAAAAGAGTTACTACAGGGTGAAAAGTTTTGTGGCAATGTTCTACTAATTTTTATTATGTTTCTTAGAACTGTTTTGAAAACCATTCGTCATTCTTTTACGGTTTTGCTCAGTCACGAGGAGAAAAGAAATTGCATATTGTTCGTTTAGTGTCGTAACGACCGACGTGATTCGAGGAATTCCCGCTTTGCGAAGCGAATTTGATATTTGCAATTCAGGTAATTAATTCAAGTTCCTAACTTTCTATTTTCCATCGTGAAATTTTAGAAATCATGTTTTTAATCAATCACCCAATTTTCCTTTTTTTAAATAAAATGATTTCTTTTTTGCAAACGTAGAAGAAATGGGGCAGGTTTTCATACTATATGTATCCCTTTTTCAGATTCTTAAAAAAAAATTTACTCCATCTTGCTCACCAAACCTTCTTCTGCAAAACAAAACTTATATTTGCCAAATTTTGCCTATTACGTCGTATGATAGATACACGCTAATGGCAGACGATCACGAACAGAGCCAAACGAGTTCACTCTTCATTTTACTTTGTACATACAATTTGTGACAGAAAACTAATTTTATTTTCGTAGTTAATTATTATTTACTAAACCATCATGCATAGTAATTTTAATAAAAAATACAAATAAGATTATTACACTTTTGAATGATACGAGTTTCATTTCCGGACAGAACCCTCTAGCGGTTGAGTCTCGGATGAACGGGATTCCGCATCGTCTAATGACCCGTGCGTGGGATCCTCTCGTAGTTTCGATGTCCACTTAGCCTCGCGATGTAAAATGGAAGCTGCTTGAATGAATTAGTGGAGACTGTAGTCACGGAGAGTGAATTAAGTGGCGCTTCCGGAGGCGTTGATCGACGTGTGGTCCATGGCCTTCTGGTAGGCGTTTGACCCGATCTGTTGTGTTGTCCCTCCTCGGTTCAGGTGGGACTATCGCTCCAAGTTGGTCAAATGAGATGTATAATTGTTTTCTTAACTTTTGTTCTTATTGTTTAAAAAACGATTAAAAGTGAAGAAAATACATTATTTTATTTGTACCTATTAGTTAATAGCGTTGTACAAATAATATTCAGCAACTCGCTTGACTCGTTTGAGATGCTCAAGAGCATGAACAAACATGGCGGCCGACCGCAACGGTTTCGTAATTTATACATCTCTCCTCGGAAAAGTCGATATATTCTCAGATGCCCGGTGATGTAAAAATGGTACGGAAAGTGTACTCGTATTAAGCTTCCATCACTTTCGTGATTTCAAAGTTGGTCTTATTTTGAAAACAGATAATAAATTTATTCTCAAATTAACAGTACAAACAGCGTATGACCACATGGAGGACAATAAACTAATTTACTCTCCGGAAGTAAGCAAGGGACCATCCCATCAACTCCGATCAAGGACCCTAAGGCAGAGGCGGATTCAAAAACATTTCAGCAAAGTTCCTAGATCAGATGAAAAGTTAGCTACGAGTTATAATACTAATAGAATGTCAATATGTATGTATGTATGTATGTATGTCTATGTATATATTAGTGATTTAATTCTACCCACGCTAGTGCTACGTTAAGAAAAAAAATTCTTGCTTTTCTAGAACATGTGGGGACATATTTTGAAACACTGACTTAATTGTTAGATTGTCATTGTTCTGTGCTCTCATTCAGTGGTCGAGAACATGGATTACAATGACAAACTTTTAAAGCCGTCAAAAGCGCCAGAAAAACATACCTTCTTCTTCTTCTGATGAGGCTCTGAATCCTAAGGTGGGCCCGTAGCTACCCTCTTTTCTTTCTTCTACAATGCTACTGTCAGTGTTAACAATTGTGTCTGAATACTTGAAGGAAGGTACTTTTTCAAATTTTTGGTTCTCACATTCAAATTTAGATTTTGTACCTTGCCTTCTATCACATTTCATTTATTTTGTTTTCCTTTCGATGTTTGTGAGATCTATCTTTTGAGATTCTGCGCTCAATTGAATAAATGTCTCTAAATATTTCTACCCTATAAAACTTGTGTTACGTAACACTGGAGGCAACATACTTACTCTGCCGTAACTCAATGTAACGATATCTTAATCACCCTTACTCCATGGAAGTGTTACTTAAATCATGGACGAATCCTGTAACTGTATTGAAATAAAGATGACCATTATTTACCACGAAAATACCAAACTACTCCCATTGCGCGAACGGGTTACGTTTATAGAATTCATCTCTAAACAAACAATGAGTCTGTGACCCAACCAACTGTACAATTTTATTTCTAAACAACAGGAAAATACTTGCTAATTTTTATGATTTAGCCAACTAGGATCATTGGCATAAATGTATTAGTATTGTGAAGATGAGCGATATGCCGTGTGCACATCCTCACGGGTAACGCGCACGAAGACTTAATTATATACAATATTAATTATTTATTAATTATATTAATTGCATCAACTACTGAGTTTTTCGAAATAGGAAGTTACCTACTGGAGGTAGTCTATAAACTGTCTGGTAATAAGACTCTGATCGAAATGAAGCCGTAAATAAATAAATAAATAAACAAATTTGATTGTCATAAATGCAGTTACAAACTACATATGACCACGTGCTGGATTATAAACTAAGTTACTCTCCGGAAACAAGCAAGGGACCATCACATCAATTCCGATCAAGGGCCCAAGGCCAGTGTCGGTTTAAATACTCATAAAAAGATTTATCAAATACGTACTGCCGTCAATTTATTATTCCAAAATAAATCGTTGAAATAGTGTGCAGTCAAAATTCGAGCTTAATAATAACAAATGTATTAAATGACATTCCCACCTATAGAAAATCCGCCACTTCCCGGAGGAAAACCAGAGAAAAACCCGGGCCAGGATGGGCTATCTTGAACTAAATTGAAATTTCAAGTCTATGATTTGGGGCGAATAACTTTGCAAATGGGACATGAACAACCAAGTGATGCGGAATGGTTGTAGCCGTAAACGCGACGAAAACAGGTTTGTGTATCCAGGTCTCCAGTAAAATATCTACGCTCACTTTCCGTGCTCCGACGTGGGTGTTGGCCAGAGTTCAAGATATAACTCGCCCACTCCCATTCACCTTGAACTTGTTGCACACCCTGTGCCGACCGAACGGTTTCTCTCAGACGACTCTTTGAGGGAGACAAGAGAAAGCTAATGATAAAAGCCGATCAAAATAGCAGTGCGACCAACTGTTGCGGAATGGAGTTACGAATACCAATTGTGAAGTACTTAAGTGGAAAAGGAGAATCTTCAGTTGATGTAACAGTGGCTGTACGGCGACTTTCCTTTCGTCTGATGCTGGTTGATAGCGTCAAATAAATGAAGATAATAGGCAAGAAGATCACAGCCTGGTATGAAAGTTCTCCAGAATTAATTAATCAATTGACTTTCACTTTTATGACGTTGAAGAAAGATAATTATTCTTAGAGCAAGGTTCGTTGGCTAACATTTATTTTTTCTGTGGGAGGGGCAGAGTCCTTGACTAAAATTTATTAATGTTTATCGTAAGGTTTTTATCCATGAACTATTTTAAACTTTTCGTTGTTCAGGAAACTTTGTTTAGAAATAATAAATTAATAATATTTTTTTATGGTAAAATTTTTCATTTGTACGAACAAAAATGATTTACAGGAGGGAGGGGGAAACGGCGAGTTACCCCTTTTTCCTGGCTACATGCCCGCTTACATGCCCGCTTACAATAGGACGAGAAGTGAAGAGGACTGGTTATTACGCTACGGTGCTACAGATAGTGAGCATGCGTTTCAGCGTTGTGTTTTTACAAAAGAATATGTTGTCGGTTGTTGTGATCATTCGAAAATTTTAGCGCGGTTCAACTTATTTGGTCTTGTACATCGTAACGTGTAAGGTCTTTCTGAATCATGAATACAATTTTTGGAGTTTTCCATTCATAAATTTGTGCAAAAACAAAACAGAAAAGGTTAATTTAGGCGTACCAAAAGTAAAACACTGTTATAAACTTACAACTCGAATTCGAACTCGGAACCTTCAGCTTAAAGAGCTGATGCGCTTACCAACCGTACATCCCGTTCGCATACGGGTCCAGTCTACCATTGCCATTCAACATAACATAATTAATCTGTTACCTGGCGGTGAGGTTCACCGAAATTTAAGGGATTTCTGTATGATAGTGCATTTTTATTATTACAATTTTGAAGAGATTATTTTCTATCTCTTGTCCTTAACACTGTTTGAAAATGGGTGTCGTGAGTAGTAAATTCTGCAAGAGGCTGCGTTATCAGCGTTTACATTTTCTGCTGAATCAACTCCCTCGTGGGCGCACAAACACGGAGCTGAGCTCATCAGTGGGAGCTTCGTAGACCTATGGAACTATCTTCATTCTCACATTTGTATTTTATGATGATGTTTTTGACTAATATATATATATA
>NNCF01129753.1:60863-78249 GCA_002313205.1 Laupala kohalensis
GGGATTGGTCATCAATAAAATATTCTTTTTACAACGCCAACGTTTTGGAAATTTATTTTGCCTTCATCAGGGCTACAAAGAACATACACATTTTACATCATTACTAGTACAACTTTGAAACACTTTTTTAACACACAGTATATGTATGATTACTCACTATCTAACTGTGAAATAACTATTACAAAACGGTATCCAAAAAGTCTTATTATAATACAGAACAACATACCTGTATGATATGGAACCACAACATCATCAGTTACCACAAGTCATAACCCCTAAATGCAACCTACTACATCTCTAGAACCTTCCTGATGTAGATCAGAAACAAAAATAGAAATGGCAATTCATAATTTCAGTCATGGCGAAACAACCCTACCACTGCTGCCAACCCATTTGTCAATAATATTTTTGTACGTGTTACTTACATTGTCAGTTTCATTTTGTATGTTACAAGTTCTATCACTTAACTTAGTGATGTGAACCGTTTCTTTATTTAATCTCTTTTTTGTAATTAGGTTCAACACATACAAGTTTTGCATTTTGAACATCAGAACTGCGTTGATTTGCCAAAGCATGTTTTGTATTTTGCTCGTCGTAATACTACCAACATTTCGTATTATCATTGGCGGGTCGATACCACAGTCAACAGCGAGAGGGATCTGGGGAGCATTTCCCTTTGAAAAATCATGGTTTAACAACTCTTTTATAAATATTTTACAAATAAGATACATCGACTCATCAAATAGATAATCAACAATTAACTATATTAATTAGTAACAGAATTTATTAATTGTTTCAAGTGGAAAAGTGCACATTTATCTGGAGTTCAGGTCCGATGGGGGGCGGGGGGGTTATAGCCCCCCTAAATCCTCCACTGCGTATTACCTTTGTTCACGAAATACGGGAGGCAGAAACGTACAAGGAATAAGTTAGGTGATAAATTTTTTGTGATTCAAAAATAATATGGGTCAATAGAAAATAATAACAAAATCTATGTTCATTTAATATATTTCTTCTGTCATTCTAGTTTTCAATACATTGAAAATATTTTATTGTTTTTTGGTAGATAAGTAATTTTTTAAGTAATTTTGGTAGATTTTAACTCGTTTTGTGTGCTGGTTTCTAATCAATTATATACGAATGTTAACACGAATACAATGCATTCTGTTCAAACATCTTGTCTACATTTAGTAAACTTATCAATTTCGACAACTTATCTCTAAATAGATAAATTGATCTCTTATTAAGCGGACAGTCATATATTTAAAAAAAAACATAAAACATTGTTGTGATATAAATACAACTATTAAAACGTGTCAAATAAAAAAAAAACCTAGATAAAGATCATATTTAAAATTGTGTACACAACGTTTCTTCCTACAGATACATGAAGACATCTTCAGGTGTATAACTAGGTTAACCTATACTTTACCTAATATTTATAAATCTTTAAATGAAACAAAGTCCTTCGTTTCAATCATGTTATAACACGTTACCACAGTATTATTATTATTTTTTTTGGGGGGGGGGCTTTACGGTTCGTCGACATCGAGGTCATTGGAGCCCTAAAAACTTGTAAAGGTAGGGAAAATGCAGTTACGCACTAGGGAGAGCCAACATGACTCTCCCCGCGTGTGGGACTCGCCGAATGACTCAACCATACCCACTATAAAACCCTCCTGATCTACAACATACCAAAACATATCTCAAAACATTACACAAAATGAGGAAAATGAAAGATACCCTAGCCCTAATAGCGTCGGGATCGAAAAGAACAAGAGGTGACCAAGGAAGGTCAGGAAAGAGAAAGGAAGGAGTCTAGCACAAGTAAGTGGAAGTAATACCAGACTCAGGCCGGGGCCCCGTGTTTGTCAAACACGTACTTACTAAATGTAAGTCCCCTGGGTTTTTTTCTATTCGTCGTGGTATACATGTATCATATATTTATCATAACATTGTATCTTTCTTGTATTCCATCTCATTTGTATCTACGTCATTATTTTTCTATTTTATGTTCTCGCCTTATAACTTATTTGTTATGACATGAGTTTTGAGTTGTTTCACGGTTATCTTACACATGTTGACCTTTCCATCCAATGTATTGATCGGCGCTCATTAGTTGCGGACTGCTTTAGTTCCTAACAGTGTACTACAGTCATGCACCTGAAGATGTCTTCATATCAGCAAGTCGAAACGTTGTGTACACAATTTTAAATATGTTCTTAACCTAGTTTTTTGACATGTTGTGATTTAATAGTTGTATTCATAATGGTTGTTTTTTGTGGTGTTTTTTAAGACATATAACTGTCCGCTTAAAGAAACAAAGATATCGATTTATCTACTTAAATATAATTTACTGGACGTTAAATTACATCAGTAACTTATCTCTGTCTCAGAAAATATAAACGTAAAAATTAGTAGGAATAAGTTAATTTACAATCTGGCTCAGATACTTGGTATAATTTTCTGTTGTGTTCTATCCGCTTTCCTGTTCGTAAATTAGAAATGATACAACTTTGAGAATTTTCAATTTTACAAATTGAGGGACCTGGTAATTGTGGGATCTATATCATTCGTACAGGAAATTAACTTTTGAGGTTTACGCAGTGGAATGAAGTTTTTCGTTTTAAAAAGGACGGTCGAAAACTAATTTCTAATTTTCGGTAATTTTCTAATAACTTTATTATTGAACGAGAAGCTTAAATAGTAATTTCGCTATGTGTTGGGAGGGTGAATTATATAAGGAAATTGAAATTGTGAAAAACCATTCTCATATTGGTGAAGAGATTATTGAAAGGGAAATTACAAGACTTAATACGTTGGTAGTGAACACAATGGACGGATAGCATATGGCATCATAATTTACTTCCCGTGTTTCAGATGTCAGAAATGCTGGACGTTAAATTACATCAGTAACTTATCTCTGTCTCAGAAAATATAAACGTAAAAATTAGTAGGAATAAGTTAATTTACAATCTGGCTCAGGTACTTGGTATAATTTTCTGTTGTGTTCTATCCGCTTTCCTGTTCGTAAATTAGTTTTTAGTCTTTCTTAAATGCACCAAACAAACAAACAAACATTAAATTTTTTTGATGATTGATTTTTTCCTACCTAAATTATGGTCTTAAATTTACGTATTTTAACACTCCTGTTTTGAATAACGATTTAAAAAAATAATGTTGGTAAATCTTTTTAGAAAGACATGCTGTCGCGGACGTTTTGTAGAACTCATTGAGGCGAACAGTATTGTCGTTCATAGTTCTCACCTATCTCTAACCGTTTAGGCGGTGTAAGCGAATATACCCCTCTCTTTTCCCTATTCCATCGACATTTATTGTCAAAAACCATTTCCTATCTTTCTTTTCACGCATTTTAAGAATAAAAGTTAGCCTATGTTCATCCTGGGTTTCTTAACTATATCCCTGCCAAATTTTATCACGATCGGTTCAGTGGTTTAATCGCGATTAAGTAATAGACACGCTTTCGCGTAACCCATTTATATATTAGTATGGATATGGATTTACACCATCTTACCTACTCAGGGAATAAATCGCAAGTCAAAACAACACCCAAAACCACTTTGCCAACGACAATTAGACACCAAAATTTTTTTTTTAGAAAAATTTAAATGATGATATATAAATTACTAATGGGAAACTATAAAATCCGCACCACACACTTAAGGTATTATATATTGTATATTATATATTATATTAAGCTTTCACTGAAGTCAAGTTGTCAGCTATTCACGAAATTAGGTAATATTCACTAAAGGAGTTATAATTAATTAATAATTAGCTCTACTGATTTTTGCTGCTCGGCGAGGAGGATTGTACTGTGATTTTAAAATGTGCTAATAAATTTA
This sequence comes from Laupala kohalensis, assembly GCA_002313205.1. Taxonomy (NCBI): domain Eukaryota; kingdom Metazoa; phylum Arthropoda; class Insecta; order Orthoptera; family Trigonidiidae; genus Laupala; species Laupala kohalensis. The sequence continues at coordinate 64,730 of NNCF01129753.1, forward strand.
GATTGTCGTTTGATTCTTTCTGTGAAAATGGTCGCATCGTCTTCAGTACGTGATGCGGCTGCCATCTCCGCTAGAGTAATATATTCCGGAGTTTTTTGGCGAATTATACTTATGAAAACCCAGTAAGGTATAAAAATCTACTCGTTTTTTTTCGATGTACTTATCCGGTACTTTTTCAAGAATATAAAAAAAAACAAACCCGCGTAAGTTTCTCGTAATTTAAACTCAGTAATTTAAAGTTAAACTCAGTAATTTAAAGTTAAACTCAGTAATTTAAAGTTAAACTCAGTAATTTAAAGTCAAATAATTCAAGCTTTTTCGCCGTACGGGAATGAAAATTCTTCGTGCGGGATAGAAAATGGTTCTTACTATCATTTGAAACATTTTTGGGAGTACTTTAAAGTAGTCTCTCTGACGGATGTAAGCCTTAATATACTGTACGTGTTAAAAGCGGCAAGAACATTTAAGTCGTTATAAGATAGTAGAGGTCTAAGATTCTAGTGAAGTGAATCCAAGTTTCTTAACGTCTACATTACAGCTTCGTTGTCATTTGCTCGTAAGAACTCTCCGACCTCGCCTACTCTCTTTTCCTTTGTTTGACACAAAACAATACCCAGGTTACGCAGCGTCTTGACGTGGTTAGTTGGACAATAAATTTTCGAGTTATGTTCTTCTCTGTAGCCATAAAAATGATTCAGATAATGTGCAACTGAAGGAAGTCCTATATCAACATGCACAAACAAATTAATTGTATAATTTTTTTCATTTTAATTACTGTAATAAGTTAATTACGTATATAATCATTATAACATAAAATCATGTAAATATGTGAATTTTTTTCTCGAACATTTTTCTTTGATATAGTTACGTGAGGACGTCCTGAAAATTACCAATGGGATACTTCTCGTACAATTACTTTGTCACATGTATTTGATAATTTAATAATATTTATTGATTATTCCTTATGGATTCTGCTTGTAAATTCAGAAGCAGAAGATGAAAAAATTGTTTATAATCGTATGTATTTTGTTTAATATATCACTTAACAATTCAGCAATTATTTTTTACATGTAGTGTTCGTCTCTTCCCATGAAACGGAATGGATACATATTTAATAGTACACTCAATTCAATTTTATCTTTGAGGAAGTATTGATGACTAACTTTATCTCAAGTTTATAATTCATTTGAGTGTAGCGAGGAGGGAATTATAGTTAACGCAGATCGTCACAAAAGCAGTTCAGCTTGTTTACTGCGTTTTGCGATTGTATTGTTAGTTCATTAAGTTACGTCGGTAATTTTAGTTCATTAAATTCACGCTGAGACACCGTAATGGATTTCAGCCGGGATTTCCAGTTCCTTCTCTCAGTGTCAAATCGATAGTTGCTCTGTAATTCTCGGGTTAGTATCGGTAACATCGGCTTAGTGTGAATTTAACGATAGCAGATTTATAGACTCGCCCTATATCATTCCTGGAGATTGTCAATGTAAATTATAGCGACGGAAATAAAAGGTTTTGTGGATTATTTATACAGGTCGTTTGTCACGAAAGCCAATATTGCCTGTTTGTTATGAAAAAGTAACCAGTAAAATTATGATTACGACCTTTCTTTGTTTATATACCTGCAGTTTCCTTGTTGTATAAAATATTTTATTATATACATTTTAATTGGCCAATAGTCATTATGACCTCTCTGCCTCCAACAAGGTCATTGCAGAGCTCCTTAATTCCTTTTCCATCTTTTCTAACAATATTACAACACACGTGATGTAGTATCCAATTTTTGCTGTCCTTATGTATTGAAGTTCGTCGTCCTGTGTTTTGTCTCATAATCTGTGCCGTCTCATTCTTCTGGTTATTCTTTCTTCTAGTCTCTTTTTCCCTCAGTTAACATTCTTAATGTTCAACTCTTTTCTAGTTCTTTTTCTCAATATATCTCGTATAATACATACTTTTGACATGCAATCTTTCAAGTCTTGATTCTGCGTATTTGTTTTCGCTAATTCTCCCTTTTCGATTTTGTCACTTGTTCCTTCTTCCTTCAATCGCCTTATATCCAGCCCCTTTGTTTACCATACTCTTCACAATCCCGGAAAACACGCTCTTCCATCTTCCTGTGCTCTTCCACACAATCAGTCACTCTGCTCTCGTGTCTTCCGTTCTTTTTAGTTATTTATTAAAATTACCATGGCCAGTCATAAATTCTAGGACATATCTATTCAGTCGAAACCATTTACTATTCTGTATTGCATATCTCACGTTTGGTTTGTAGGCATGTGTTACTCTTCCTTTCTCTTACTCCCATCCCGTTTGCCAACACCGTAATAACTTTCAGTGTCAATAATAGATATAAATAATGTCATGAATGCAGTTAAATATTGCACGTGACCTCGCGAAGGTTTATGAGCTATTTTACGCTCATCGGAACCAAGGCCAACCAAAAGAGAACCAAATAAACACAAAAGCTGGTCGGGTGGGGTTACGGATGTGGGGTACACACCTTTCCTAATATTGAGTACGGTACAACAATATTAAAAATACTGCGAATAATCATACACATACGAACTTGTTTGTCCTGGACAAACCGCGTCTTAGTAGATAAAACTACCAACGTTATGCCATCATGCTGTGACCTTCTTCGGGACAATGTCAGAGTCGGACAGACCTAAGTCGTTGAAGGTCACAGCATGATGGCATAACGTTGGTAGTTTTATCTACTAAGACGCGGTTTGCCGCGGAAGCCTACGTTTATAATCATACACCTGTATTTGAATAAAAAAATTTTTTCTGACGTGTAAGTGTTGAAAGCACGTTTAATGCAAAGTATAATGTAAATCTTCACGAACAAATCCCTTTGAGAAGGTTAACGAATGCTGTATCAAGTCAACATTCCTGTTAGATCAACGCAGTTTTCAAATTTGTAGATCAGCAGTTGCGAAGTATGTTTGTGAATTTCAATTGTACACCAGGCAAATGGAAAAAGAAAATTGTGGTGTAACTGGTCAACCACTCGAACAATGGCGTTTCTAAATAATTGTATTCTCAGAATTGTTAATATAATTAAAGTCATCTTCTTGTATCATAATTTTCAAGTACAATTTTATGGATGCTGCCACAAGTATACTGCTTAACGAAATCATTTAATTTCAGCCTCTCTGTTTTGTTCTGGTGGGTTAACGTAAGGAACAAATCTGGGCTCCCTCTTTCTGAACATGTGACGCGAATTTGATGTAGGTTCATCAAATGATTTTATAGACTCTGTCAGTTTTTACAATCTTGACGCCATACGGGACTTATGACTCATTCATTACAGTCAGTATTAATATAAGTGAGATTAGGGGAAAAAAGAAGGAACATAGCCCAATCCTCCATTCCCGTTCGTTAATACCAAATTTAAACTATTTCTGTATTTTTTAAATGTCACTTTTACGTGCGAATTTTACAACCATTGTAATATGAGTGTTCTAGTCTCACGAAAATGTTTTTCGAGATCTCTTCACATCTGTACAAAATGGCCCCATAAGTGTCTACTCTCAAATTTTTAACTAACTCGTAACGTGGGTAAATTAATGAAACACATCCTTCTCTTTTTTCTCATCATTTGTACGTGTAAGTACAACAGTTAAAGATGTATCAACGTGGCGGGATCCGAACTCGGGACCTCCTTTGCAAATGGTCGAGACGTGTGGTGCGGATAATACTTCCTAAGCTTTTGAAACAATAGTTCCCGGGTTCGAATACTGGGCCGTTACCAGAATCCAGAAACCCCACTTGATAAGACGAGGGATTGAAACGCTGTGGAACCCCTTTAGTCCGACATTCTATGATAAAACAACTTTCGCAATGACCGTTAATTTAAAAAAATCAGTTTGTAATAAATTTTCATGTCGCTCATTCTCGTTTGTCATAAATAATAATAATTACTACAATCGTTCTTTTTAATTGGTTAAAAACCATTAAAAAACCGTCGGATTAAAGAGGTTTACGTTCATATTTGTCCAAACAGTTCGTCGGAATCGAAGCTGGAAGCCCAGATCTTTGTTGTATGATGTTACCTCTTCATTACGTCTGTCACAAACTTCGATTGGAAAAATACATACTGAGCCGGTTAAGGTACGAGTATTATTTCCTTCACAACGACTTGGCTTAAAAATGTTTCAAATCATAATTCAAACTATTCTCTTCTATCCAGTGGCGACGAATTTTCATAATTTTACGGCGCAAAGTTTTGAATTATTTGACTTTAAATTACTATGTGTTTATATGGAGGAACTTTCGCGGAATTGTTTTTGGTATAAACTGGCAAAAGTACCGGCTTAACATAGTGGGAAAGAAAGAAGAAAAACAAACAAACAACCCCCCCCCCACTAAAATATAGCAAATGAAAATAGTAACGCAATGACGATAGAATTTTCATACCTTACAGGGACATTTACATTGCGACCCTTGTCAAAGAATTAGTCAAACGACAATCTAAATTTATTATCAAGTTTTAAAATAAAAATATCGACACCAAAGAAAAAAAATCAGTAGAATAATTTACTTATTAATAAGAACTGCTTTGGTGAATATTTCCAAGTTTCGTGAATAGTAGGTAACTTTATTTTGAAGCGCATATAATGCTTTAAGGCGTTTCTTACTTCGCTATGATCTCGAGATATGAACTTCTTGTGAAGTCCTTGACGATCGCTTTGGAGGCCGCCGTAGCCGGAGTGGACCTTGAGAAAGTCACACGCGCCGATGACCTTAATTCGCGCCGAGTGCAACGAACCGTTCGCTCAGAACTCGTTCATTTCCATTGACTCGTTCATTCGGTTCCGTATCTCTCAAGCATTGCATTAAACCCACTCTGGATTTCCCAATAGGTATTTCTGTACTTATATAAGAGAAATCAGTGCTGTCCAAGTAGCGACTCTGCCCCTCTGGTGGCTAAGGGGTTAGCTTCCTCGCTCACCACCGAATCGCTCCAGATTCAATTTGTGGAAGGGCTCGAAAAAGTTCGTCGCTTTTCAGTTCAAAGACTCAATTCATGTAGCTGTGACTACTGAAAAGCGAACTCTCTTTCTTCTATCCACCTCCTACTATTACTATCACTAACTCGTACTATTACTAACTGCTCCTACTAACTACTTTTACCAACTACTACTACTAACACATCCACGTGGGTCAAGTTGTTGGTAAACACAGCTAACAATAGCCCCAACCACCCACCTTCTACCTCCTGTCACCCCACGTAGATAAACTTCAATGCATTTCCTTTTTACAAACACTACAATGAAAAATAGTAGCGGACCGCGGACCTTCACGTTTCATGGTCAACGTTGAGGGGCACTATTTTGTTACAAATGTATACTGCCACAATTAATATTTCACGTGACAAATGGAATAATCCAGTTCGCAATTACCCCGTCATGCATTGCGACACGAAAACATCTTTTACACTACTAAATATTAAACATTATATTTTTAAATATACTAACGTACTACTTAATATCTCCCGTTTGAAATAATATAAATTGGTTGATTAGAATCAATATATCGCGTTATAAATAATTAAATAAATACGTCGGGCAACATTTTGCAATCCCTATTCCGAGCCGACCCGATCGATCGAAAGTGTATTGAAAATGGCTGACGTAAATGATTAGGAATTAGCAATTTTTTTACTGTGATTCTTTTAATTGTAAATTTGTATAGTTTTTTAAAATTTTTAAATGTTACGTATCTTATAATGTTTTGAACTCACAATTTCCGTGTACCCTTTTGGGTAGGGAAGTTTTTCATACCTGCAGACAGCAAAGGTGACACACCTGCGGCGGAAGCAGGAAGTCCTGGGTTCGAGACCCGGTCCGTCGCAGTTTTTATCTGGCCGTAGATGATGCAACGCATAGCTTGTAGGTTTTGTTCTGTTCATTTCTTTACGTACTTTGTAAATTTCGGTGTGTAAGTCCTTGGCGAACTTATTGCCAACGGCGTTTCTACATTCTTGTGGTTTTCATGTCGCAGTAATGAGCGTCTGTGGCGATTTCTTGTTGGCCAGTCTTTTTCATTGTCGAAGTTCTTTGTTTTGTTATTCTTTGTTTGTCAGACGTGGTTTGAATCACAATTGTTTTTCTGCTGATGAATATTCGTTAAAAACAGCAAAAAATACTGACCAATACATATTCGAGAACGATTATTTATTTAAAATATTCGAAACATGACGCGTGAGAAGTCGCATTACCACGACAGCTGGGTGACTCCGTAAATACGAAAACCCAAATATATCCTACTGGAATAAATTTCTCTCTCTCTTTACTGTCAGTAAAGCAGTTACAAACTGCGTATGACCACGTGGAGGAAAGTAAACTAATTTATTCTCGGGAAGCAAGCAAGGAATCATCACAGCAATTCCGATCTAGGACCCTTAGACAGATGCGGATTGAAAAGATACGAATACAAAGAAAGCTACGTATTATAATGTCAACAGAATATCAACAAATTTGAATATAATAAAACACAAAAATGATAGTTTACAAGTACGCAATATTATCTGACCGTAGATTACTCATAATTTATAGTTTATAAATTGTTACTATTATAATAACTATGAAATATCAGAAGTCTTTCTCCCCTGGGCAAGAGCCTGAATATGAAATCCGCCCAACGCGAAGGAAAACCGGAGAAAAACCTGGGCCAGGATGGGGCTACGGAATTAATGTAAACAGTCGTGCCAAGGTTTAGTACATACAAAACGTAACTTACATGAATAGCATGCAGGAAAATAGTTTTGAAATTGAACGATTCACTTAGAAAGTACAAGATCAATTGACGTGTTTAATATTTAAAAGAATGATCTTATAAAAGTAAACATTTGATGTGAAATTGAAACCCATTTATTCTTTTACATTTCATTATTCAAATTTTACGTGTAATAACATATTTTTAAATAGTATATTTTATCTAATATTGTTATCAAATGTTTTACACTCAATCTAAGTGCGCTTTTCCATAAGATAAGTCGTGACGGAGCAAATAAATTGATGAATTCAAAGATCGGGTGCTTTTAGCTGCAGAAATATTGACACTTCTTTAATACCGTTATATGTGAGGTGTTCTCACTGACTCACTCTGTGTATTGTGTTACTTGGATATTTCAAAACAATAAATATGAAATGTGAACAAATTCTCGTCACAAACATCACCTGACTGCTGCACTAATTGTCTCGATTTGCATGAATGCCTGAGTTCGTAATTACGAAAACATCCGCACAACGTTCCGGGAAAAGATGGCGCTGGGTGACGTACTACCACGTTCCTTTGTCGCGTGACTCATCCTCCAGGATGTTTACGCACCTCCCGTCTCCCGTAACCAATCACAGTGGAGTCACAATGCGACCAGCAGACAAGGAGGAGGGGGAAATGTCAATCGGAGGAAACCCATGAATCACGGAATCCTTCATTGATTTGGAAGAATTGTTGTAGTTAATCCAGATACATCCTGGCCCGGGTTTTTTCTCCGATTTACTTTCGGATAGGAGCGGATTTTTTTATACTGGCCCTCTAGTCTCTTGCAATAATTAATTTCGAATTTAGAGTTATTTTAAGAGTTACAATTTATAAACAATGTTTACTAATAATCTATACTTTATAATGATACGCACTTGTTCAATTTCTTAAAATACAAAGTTGTTGGTATTCTGTTAATATTATTACACGTACTGGACTCCTTTTATTCGTATCTTAGGAGTAAAGTGTTGAAATGTTAAATCATTGATGGGATGTATATGCTCCGGAGAGGAAATTGTCCTGCACATGGTCATTCCTTGTTTGTAACTGCTTTTTTAAAAATTATTATTATACATACTGATATATAAACGCGAAAGAGTTTATCTCTTTGCTATCTTTTCAAGACTAAACCACTCAACCGATCAGGATGAAATTTGGGAAGTAGATAGTTTACATGTTCACAAAGGATAAAGGCTAACCTTTTTTTAAATGTGTGAATAAACAAAAAAAGATTTTTTGACCTCGAGAGTTGAAGTTGGGAGAAAAATTCATATTCTAGAGGTATATTCGCTTGCGCTGCCTAAAAGGTTAGAGACAGGTAATACCGAGTGGCAATATTGTTCACCTCAAATAGTAAACCATGCCCAAAATTAAGACTTCAATAAAAAAATCATTGAAAAATATTGTGACACTAAACATTTTCACCCTTTTTGTAAGGTTATGTGAAGTTACAAGTATAAGATACATAAGCAATGAACATTTTTTTCTGCGAAAATATGAATTTTTTTCAGAGGGAGATGTGTTTAGTAACGACTGACAGTTAGGTGATATTGGCAGTCTTATCGGCTCTGGGCTCTAATGACCTCGATGTTGACGAGCCCTAAAGCCCCACCAAAAACAAACAAACAAAAAACAACAACAAACAAACAAACAAACAAACAAACTTATCGGCTCCGCCAACTCATAATAAACATGAATCGTGACGGAATGGTATTTTTGTATTTGGCCAGGAAATAAGGACACATATATTTATATTCTGCCAACGTTTGGATCTTTATTGAGGCCATCATCAGGGTTAAAGTAACTCCTTTGAACTGTGTGGAGTGATGTTAGTTTCTTTCTCCTAACCCGTAAGATTTTAGTATACGTGGTTAACTTATTCATCACAAAATGGTCCCTCTCTACATGTGTGTGTATATGAACAACGACGACGACCTTAATAAAGGGCAAAACGTCGGCATAATATAAATGTGTGTGTTCTAATTTTAGGACCAAAATGCAAGAAAACCATTCCTTTATGATCACTATGACCGATAACTCGCATACATTAATCATGACTACTACATGAATAATAATTTCAGACCCCGAAGGGTCTATGAGCTCCGCAATTTCTTTACCTCTGTACTACGAGGAGGAGATGTGGTCAGCATCTCGCTCCGACCGGTTTGACCCCGAGGATAGACCCGGTACTCATTTTTACAGCAGAATGATGGAGTCAGTCTGGATGATGAGGCGTGACGAAACATCCCCACCTCATCGGGAAGCGAACCCCGCACATCCAGCCATCAAATCAGCGCTCTACCCACTGAGCCAATAATTTCACAGTACGAACAAAAAACAATAACAATACGAACAGAAAAGCAGAAATAGGTAAAGTTGGCGATTTACAGTGCGATCTCCAGTACACGTTATTCGACCTTTTGTTGCATTTGTAAATGAGAAATGTAGCTTAGTGCTATTGAAGCTTATCTACATGGAGCGATAGGAGGTAGAAGGGTAGAATGGTATAAGTATAGGTGGGCCGTTTAACTGAGAAATGCTTTAAACTCTTTATTGTAGTATTTGTAAATGGGAAATGTAGCTTAGTGCTATTGAAGCCTATCTACATGGAGCGATAGGAGGTAGGAGGGTAGAATGGTAAAAGTATAGGTGGGCCGTTTAACTGAGAAATGCTTTAAACTCTTTATTGTAGTATTTGTAAATGGGAAATGTAGCTTAGTGCTATTGAAGCCTATCTACATGGAGCGATAGGAGGTAGAAGGGTAGAATGGTATAAGTATAGGTGGGCCGTTTAACTGAGAAATGCTTTAAACTCTTTATTGTAGTATTTGTAAATGGGAAATGTAGCTTAGTGCTATTGAAGCCTATCTACATGGAGCGATAGGAGGTAGAAGGGTAGAATGGTATAAGTATAGGTGGGCCGTTTAACTGAGAAATGCTTTAAACTCTTTATTGTAGTATTTGTAAATGGGAAATGTAGCGTGCTATTGAAGCTTATCTACATGGAGTGGTAGGAGGTGGAAGGGTAGAATGGTAGTAGTATGGGTGGGCCGTTTAACTGAGAAATGCTTTAAACTCTTTATTGTAGTATTTGTAAATGGGAAATGTAGCTTAGTGCTATTGAAGCTTATCTACATGGAGCGATAGGCGGTAGGAATTGGGTGGGCGGACTACTGTTAGTAGGTGGACCGGTTGGCTGGGTTTGGCCCAGGAGGGTTCGTGAGAAGCTAGAACGCTACCACCTGAGTCACCGGAGGAGCGTTATTCGATCATTGTGAGCAGAAATAAAACAGAGAGAGAGAAGGATTTGCGGTTTACAAAACCACGCTCATCCAATCACGGAATCGTAAATTGTCCGTGGACGTAGAAACTCCTAAATCGATTTAAAGCTTCATCTCAATACTTTCTCTTCACTTTACACACGAGGAAGTGGAAATGGTTTAAAGAGATTTCTAGAGAAATTCAGTTCACGGAAGGGTATTTTCATTTTACTGAGAGGAGGGATCGAAATTGATGGGATGACCCCTTTCTCGCTTCCGGAGAGTAAATTAGTTTATTGTCCTCCTCATGGTCTTGAACAGTTAACTGTTTTTTTGACAACACAATTTATTATTACTATTATTATTTTCATTAACGATTTTCACAACTCGTAGTTGGATTCAGCTGAGGTGCCGGGCATACAAAGCACGATCACCACAAACTATGTCACAGTTTGAAAAACCTCTGACTATTCTACAGGTGTTAAAGATGGCTGCTTTTTGTAAAGTTAGAATAAAGTTGTTGGTTTTTTTTTTGCGAAAAGTTCTCGAGAGGGGTTTTCCTCACTTGGGTAGGTTCGATCTCGTCACCGGATTTTCCCTATCGTTGTCTCACACGCAAACCTTTCTGTCCAGATGGGGCAGAGCGGAGAGGAGAGCTGTTTTCAAGACCTATATTCTGGGTTTGACACCGCGGGAGGTAACCTCGGAACAGTAGCTTTATTTTCAATTATTTGCGTATATAATTAAGAAATTCCCCTTCGCCAGAGCCACTACCGGTGCCAATACTTCCTCATTTGGACTCTCCTCATAATGAGAAAGGGATTCAAAAGAGTCGACAAAAATTCTATCAACCGCAGAATTTTAAGGGCTGGAATTATCACACATTATCACTGTAGAAGCTCGGTAAGTCCTGATAATGAAACATTTTTAGAAATTCTAGAAAACTTTATCTAGAACATAATAAAAAAGTATGTTATTGTAGTTTTCCAATTATTCTAAGCAAATTTGAAATCATCGATGGGCTACTTTATTCTACACCCCGTTGTTTAATCTTTAATCTAAAATTATATCTTTGTGATTTATGCAGTTGCATATTGCAATCACTATTTCAGTTGAAAACACTCATTCTGGAGATGAACCTGCTTTTGGTGAAACCTTCACATTTTATGAGTGTATCTTCATCTCATGAATAATTCCTTCTGGAGTTCGTAGCTGTATGTTTTTCAGGAACGTATTTCACATGAAATGAAGTGTCTTGAGATAAGGGGTATGTATGCTCCAGCGATGCTAATGCCCTTACGTAAATGTCATACTCTGTATTCTGACTGTCGAGAAGCAGCTCGCACTTCTCATTTCGGACCGTCTCAAAAATTATATAACGCAAAAATAACAACCCTCGCCCCTCCATAACGCACCTGTAACGATAACTCTATCCCCCCCCCCAGCAATAACGTATCGGTAACCCTACCATCAGTCTCCGTTACTTATTTGTTTAGTCTTCTAAACCTTTATTCAAGGAATTAAATATCTTAACACTTCCCTGCATTTATATTTATGAAACGGTCGTGTTTGTTAAGACCGAATTACTGAAGTGCTTCATGCGAAACAGTCACGTTCACGAACACAATACTCGCAATAGTAATAATATTCATCGCCCGAGAGTGTCAACCACTCTTTGCCAAAAAGGACCGTGTCATTCGGGAATCGTTCTATATAATTCCATTCCCAAGAATATAAAAGATATTGTGAAATTGAATCTCTTCAAATCCGCGGTTAAAAACTACCTCCTGCACCAGTACTTCTACAATGTAAAATAATTTATTGATTAAAAAAAAAATTAAATCTGTCTTGTACTTTATCGCGCCATTGCTGTAGTACATTTTAAGTAACTTATATCAATTAAAAAAAGAAACTATTTTCTTGCATGATTGTGTTGTCTTATGACTTATATTAATTTAGTTTTATGTGAACTAAACTTTGGCACGGTTGTGTGCATTAATTCTGTAGCCCCATCCTGGCCCGGGTTTTTCTCCGGTTTTCCTTCGGGTAGAGGCAGATTTCTTATACAGGTTCTCTAGGCTTTGTCTAGGGGCGTGTTTATTGTAACAATTCATTGTTAATTTAGTGTTATTTCAATTCTTATGATTTTTAATTTTTTAAATTTTTTGGGGGAATTTATTCGTCGAAATGAAAAAAAGTACTGTCAAACATGTCGAGAATATATTGTAGAAAAGAACACTCTAAAAACCAATTTGCCGCTATATAACAAAATGACCGCTGTAAGTCAGTATGCATCTTTTGAGTTGCAAGGCATTGATTCTGTTGGGCTTGATAACCTGACGACTCTTATGAGATACTGTTTTTAATGAAAGGAAAACTAGTTCTCGAAGAAAATTTGAACCTTTCGAGGTTAATATTTGAATAAAACATTCTTAAATTTGTAAGGGTCTTATATAAAAAGTCTCTGAAGGGACAATGTCTTAAAAAATTCTGATGTAATTCTCACTGATATCGGTATGAAACACTATCACCCACGTCAGGAATTTGATATAGAAAAAAATATCTAAATTTGCCTAGTCTTTCCGGACAATTAAGAAATCTAATCAAGGAAAACTATTGCAAAACTATAAAATTCCGGTCAAACAAGAGACCATTATTCAAATACAGTGTTTCGATTTAAACGGTATAATGAATGAATCGCAGTTTTTTAATACATCGTAATTCATTTTATATCATATAACGGAACGATGTATTCGAGTGTTGGTCATCAATGAAAGATGCTTTTTACATCACCAACGTTTCAGCAATTTATTTTGCCTTCATCAAGGCTACAAAGAACATACACAATTTACATTATTTCTAGTACAACTTATTAACACAAACAATATATGAATGATTACTCACTATCTAAGTATGAAATAACTGTTACAAAAAGGTACCCAAAAAGTTTTATTATAATACAAAACAACATACCTGTATGATATAGAACCACACCATCATCAATTACCACCAGCCCTAAATACAACCCACTACATCTCTACAACCTTCCTGGTGTAGGTCAAAAAGAGAAAGAAAATTTGTAACAGTTATTTCATAGTTAGAAAATGAGTAATCATTGATATATTGTTTGTGTTAATAAGATGTTTCAAAGATGTACTATAAATAATGTAAATTGTATACGTTCTTTGTATCTCTGATGAAGACAAAATAAATTGCGGAAACGTTGGCATTATAAAAAGAATCTTTTATTGATGACCAATCCTCGAATATATCGTTCCGTTATATAATATATATTGGTAAAGATCACCAAAATTCATTTATTTCTGTTTTAATGATTGTTGTGATATAAACAGAATAGATAACATTATTAATCATGTTACGTCGAATGAAAATGGGAGACGGGACCGGGGTTCGAACCCGGGACCTTGAGCTCTGCGCGCTCATGCGCCTACCGACTGCGCCATCCCGTTCGCCACCCGGGCCCGTCTATCG
>NNCF01129753.1:78265-90630 GCA_002313205.1 Laupala kohalensis
GGTCTTTGGGTTTCACAAGTTGAATGAGAATGGTAGACGGGCCCGGGTGGCGAACGGGATGGCGCAGTCGGTAGGCGCATGAGCGCGCAGAGCTCAAGGTCCCGGGTTCGAACCCCGGTCCCGTCTCCCATTTTCATTCGACGTAACATGATTAATCTGTTACCTGGCGGTGAGGTTCACCGCAATCTAGGAGATTTCTATGTTTGTGAACCAGAAATGGAAAAATACTACCCAAATAAAGTACTTCCTAAGGGAGTCGCCTCAGATGAGGAGTTTAGTCTCTACGAGACCACTTCAGAGGTTCACCGAAATCTAGGAGATTTCCAGATAACATTATGATTCGATTGGCTATGTGCGCTTTATAGCGCCTGGCACGTTCATCCTTCTTTGTTATTCATTGCTCTGTACTCTCATAAGTTGGGTGCGTGGATTATAATGCAAAACTTTCAAGTTAAAAAGCGCCATGTGAAACATACACTATAGAACTTAACGTTAGGTAACAACAAGTCTAATATCCCTTCCTTCCTCTCTAATCGAGCGTAACGTAGTGTAACGATATCAGAAACCCCCCGCTTTAGCGAGCGTTACATAATTTATAGATTATAAGAATTAATTCGAGTGTTCATTCTTGAAATAGGTTCCAGCATGTTTCTCAGATCATTTTAGAAAATTCAAATTCAATGGTTCCTCCAAATTTTCTTCATAAAATGTACTACTATTTTATGTGGGAAAACAAAATTTTATTTTAGAGAAAAATTGTCTCAAGAAGTTAGAAAATATGTGAACATTTCAAGACAGTTTAAAGGATCGGTGACTAATATTAAAGTACTCAAAACTCGTGTGGCATTTATCTACAGAGACATCTGCTACATAGGTTTTGATGGCATTTTTATTATATAAGGGTTATAGATCATGGTCTCTTCTGTGTTAATTTTCCTTATTTTCTTTACGGCGAGAAAGTGTTTGATTGTTTCTGACCTCTTGGTTTAATTTTCATTTCTAAAAGTTTATTCCCTCCTCACAAATAACATGATGCTTTCGTTACTTCAGCTAAATGTTTCCTAGAAGAGGCTTCTTATATGGAATGATACAGTAGCACAAAAATATATGAAATGGGAATACATAATCAGTGACGTGTACTTGCTATAATTTCAACTTGAAAATCGTATCTCACCGAAATGAAATAATTGCAATTATGATGGATGATGTGATACATTGCGTCTTAATAATAATAAATTTATTGTCAAAAAACAGTACGAACTGCGTATGACCACGTGGAGGACAATAAACTAATATACTCTCCGGAAGCAAGCAAGGGACCATCCCATCAATTCCGATCAAGGGCCCTAAGGCAGAGGCGGATTCAAAAAAATTCCTAGATAAGATAAAAAGTTAGCTGCGAGTTAAATACTAATAGAATGTCAATATGTTAGTAATTTTAAACAAAAAATTACATGTACAAGTTATTATCGAACTATAGATTATTCTGAGTATAGTGTTTAAAAATCATAAGAATTGAAATAACACTAAATTCACGATGTATTGTTACAATAAACACGCCCCTAGACAAAGTCTAGAGAACCTGTATAATGAATCCGCCTCTACCCGAAGGAAAAACGGAGAAAAAACCCGGGTCAGAATGGGGCTACAGAATTTATGTACACAACCGTGCCAAAGTTGAGTACACATAAAACTAAATTAATATGAGCCATAAGACAACACAATCATGCAAGAAAATAGTTTTTGAAATTGTTATAAGTTATTTAAAAAAGTTCTACAGCAATGGCGTGATAAAGTACAAGACGAATTTAACTTTTATTAAAATCAATAAATTATTTTACAGTGTAGAAGCACTGGTGCAGGAGGTAGTTTCTTAGAAAGAAAAACTTATTTTCACAAATAGACCAACTTTTAAATCACGAAAGTGTTGGAAGTTTACTTTGATTTGGAGTAAATTTACCGTATTTCTGCATGCCACTAAACATTACAAAAATATATTTCACCTTTTCCGAGGTGCCATGCGTAATTTACGAAACTGTGGAGGTCGTCCGCCATGTTTTTACATGGGCTTGTCTCGCGAATTTCTGAGTAGAATTTTTTTTTACTACTATTAACTGAGAGATATACATTTAATCATGTTTTTTCATCATTCTAATTCATAGTGTGTTATGAAACTATTACAAAAATAAAATAAAAGAAAACATTTATACTCCGCAGTTATGACTAACATGGAATGTTGGTTCCTCCTAAATAAAGCACATCTTTTCACGACTTTAAACTTCCAGTTTTTCATAATTTAAACTATTGTTAATGATCAATACATCGTAATTGAAGAAATGGATTTATATTGAAATTCAGTGCACAATATGTACCTCTTAAAGTTTCAGGACCCCACCGTAGTGCGTTCTCTAATTCATGGACTCTCGCTGAAGTTTAATATTTTCTACTAAGGAGTTAATTCTGCACATGAAACAAAGTTGAATTTTTGTCGCCCACCGCTCCACTTGAATAGAAGAAACGCTCACTTTTGTTTTAGCGGAAGAAACCGCAATCAATGAGTTTTAATGAGAAAAGTTTTTCACTTTCATACCCGGCTTGAAAGCATTTTTAAGCATTGCGACAGTTTGCAACGAGGATTTTGCAAAAAAAAAAAGAGGAAAGTATGATTTAATCCTTAGAACGTGTAAAACTCAGAATCTGGATCCTTACCAAACTCCAGCGATCGCGTGAAAATTTCATCGTCAAATGTTTTAACTTCGCATAACTTCGGGAGAGGGCTAACCTCCTCCATGGAAACAGGAATGGAGGAGTACGATCACCGTTTTCTCGTACATTCTGATTTTTTTTTGTTATTGTAGTTTTTGTAGATGGGATATGTGGGACCAACTTAACTATATGGTCCTACGCCGTAGAATAATATCCAGATGAGATATCGAAAAACGGCTTTTTTTGCCATGATTCTGGAAGGGAGTTTGTTCTCGGAAAAGTTAAATCATTTTATGTTAAAAAAACAATTCCCTTTTTCGATGGCAAATTTAACATTATCGTCCTATCCTAACCTTATTCTTCGTATATCCTTCCGCGAGTGCTGCTACCTCCACCATCGCCTCCAACTTCACACTTACAACAAATTTTCTTAAAACGGAATCGCCGGGTCTAACAAACCTAACATCGCCGACTGAACGAACTATTGTTTATAATTATCATTCCCTAACATAATCGATGGCGGAGAGAAGAAAATAGTGCGGAACAATATTTCTTTATAACTATCGTAAATATGAAAAGCGAAGAATACGGCTTATATTTTCGGAACCGCAATAATATTTGTAGTATTATGACATAAATTATTTTTTCGAACCCTTGTGGGACCATATTTTTAAGTTTGGCCGATATGTGTTATTGAAGCTTAGGTACATGGAGCGTTAGGAGGTAGGAGTTTGGTGGTAGGCTATTCTTAGTACGTGGGCCAGTTAGCTGGGATTACCAACAACTTGACCCACGTGGAGGGGTTAGTAGAAGAAGTTAGTAATAGTAAGAGTTAGTGATACTAGGTTCGCTTTTCAGTAGTCACTGCTATATGAACTGGGATATTCATGTAAAAAGCTACAATTTCTTTTCTGGCCCCATGGAATTGCGCCACGGAGGGGCTGTTGTGAGTTTGGTGCCCAAATTGTAATATTCGAATAGCTTCACTTTTTGCCAATCTTTTTTTTTTTTGTGGGGCTTTAGGGCTCGTCGACATCAGAGGTCATTGGAGCCCTAAAACCTTGTACATGTAGGGAAAATGCAGTTACGCACTAGGGAGAGCCTACATGACTCTCCCCGCGTGTGGGACTCGCCGAATGACTCAACCATACCCACTACAAACCCTCCTGAATTACAATATAACAAAACATACATCAAAACATGAGGACAAAAAATGAGGAGAGTGACAAAGAATGAGGGGGGAGCGAAAATGAGGAAAATGAATGATACCCTAGCCCTAATAGCGACGGGATCGAAAAGAACTAGGGGTGACCAAGGGAGGTCAGTATAGATAAAGGAAGGAGAATGGCACAAGTAAAGTGGAAGTAATGCCAGACTCAGCTCGGGGCCCCGTGTTTGCCAAACACGTACTTACTAGTCTCCCCTGGCGGTTGCCAATCGCAGTGCCGTTGAGCGTACGTTGGCTACTCGAAGATAGCTGTTTGACACTGCATATAATATGAAGTTAGTCAAAAGGATGTAGATTATTGTATCGCGTAGTACTTTTACTGCAAATTCAATTGAATAATTGAAATATCTAAAATATACAAAAATCATTAATAATCAAAACTATTTTTGAAAATTTTTATTTATTTCAAAAACATTTATCGAATTTCAATTAAATCATTATTAATTCTAAAAAATTATGGTTTTGTATGAATTGTTTGTGAAAGCTAACATTGACATGGTTCATGGAATATTTTATTATAATTGTTTTGCTATGAATAATACTGGCCTTCAAGTTTACACCAATTATGTTTAAAAATATAAATATTAACCACGATTTCACGCCGGATGTTACTCTCTCCACTTAGCCAACGTACGTACGTGAGCGCCCTCATCCTTTGCAATAGTTCGGTGGATAGATTTCAGGAAGAGTTTGGATTTCTTCTCTCTAGTCTCCATGACCTCGGCGTTGTGAGTTTATGGAAGATCTGCATTGAATAAATTTATTTCCGAAAACAGGTTTTTAATACTGTGTATAAATACATAGAGGGTAGTTTACTTTCCAAATGGAACCAAAGAAGGCAGACTGATAAAACGGGGAATTACTTCATTGGGCTACGAATAACTAAGTTAAATCTTGAAGTATGTCACTATATCAATGAAATAATTATATAAGGAAATAAATTTATTGTCAAAAGAGCAGTTAGAAACTGTATGACCACGTGGAGGTCAATGAACTAATTTATTTTTTCGGAAGCAAGCAAGGGACTATCCCATCAATTGCGGAGTGGTAACCATTGACATTCGTTCAACTTGTCCAGTGGCGCAGTTGGTTCCGCATCAGCGTGTTAAGTCCCGAGTTCGAATCTCGGTCCTGTTCTCCCATTTTCATTTAACGTAACATAATTAATATGTTACCTGGCTGTGTGTGGTTCACCGCGATTTCAGAATTTTGTGTATGTTTGTGGGGGTGTATTTATTTATTGTCTTACGATAGAGTTCAGAGGTATGCTCTTCCACAGAACTGTGATTCGGCTAAGGAAATTTGGAATGAACTGTTGGGTTGTTGAGAAACTTTCGGGGTTCATACACTGTACCTTAGCATCTCTTTCTTCTGAACAGTCTTTGCAACAGTCCTTATTCTGTTTGTCTCCTCTCGGTGCCGTGAGATCGTGAACGCGGAATAACAGTCGCTGTGGCGTTTAGAGCCTCTCTAAAAATGTATCTGGAAACGGCTTCATGCTGTGGACCATTGTAACAGCTTCCGTCTGCTGGTCCGCCATCGCAAGGGAGATTGGTTGGGGGTACTTCGTGCTAAAGGTCTTAAACTGTTCAATGAAATTTCCGTCTCGTCTTCGTGATTTAATACTTTCCTCGTATTTAAAACGCGACTTGATCCAGCATGATTATAAGAGGAGCAAATTTCTTTTTGAAGTGATTTTTTTCTTCCGCCAATGCTAAAAATTTCAGAAATGTGTTGAAGATATCTTGGTCTCATTTAAGATGTTAATCTGTTTTCTTCGCCTCAGTGTTTAACAATGTTAGTTTTGAACACCAACTGATTTTCTTTATTATTTCGGCACATTTATAAAATTTAATTATTTTTGTGTTAAAACAACTGTAATAAAAAATTCCAGTTAGATACTTATTAGAGGTGGTGAAATTATTTATACTGGGAATAACAAAAATATATTATGCAATAAACTTTATATTGGTGCAGATGTTCGTACTACATTAATCTTAACAATGTAAGCGGAACATATATTTCTTCCGAGTACCTATACGCAGAGAAGATGTGTGATAAATTTCGACCAGGTTGAAATGGCGATGGGCCGGAAAGCGAAGAAGGGACTCTGCTGTGATCGCAGGGATGTTGACAGCTACACCACTCTTTTTCCAATGAGGTTATCATAGGAGTCGAAGCACTAATTGGAAGGGGGAACACTTCTCAATACCGCTGTTATACTGTTCTGCTACCAAAATTTAACCCATGTGGAACTCATGCCCGGAGCAGAAACAATGAATTCAACAGTTTTGTGAGACTCAGCAAAGACGTAGGCGAGCTATCCAATAAGAGATGTGGAACGTTATCTGTTAAGGTGTCATATAGCTGTGGCTACTGAAAAGCGAACCTTCCTTCCTCTATCCAGCTCCTCCTAGTTATCAATAACTAACCACTTCTACTAATCCCTCCACGTGGGCCAAGTTGTTGGTAAATCAAGCTAAGCGACCCACCTACTAACAATGACCTACCACCCTACTCCTATCTCCTATCGCTCCGTGTAGATAAGCTTCAATAGCACGCAACATTTCCCATTTACAAATACAAACAATACAAAAATGTTAAGATGTTCCAGATCTACGGCCCCTGGCCTTATGCATCTGCAGAAACAGAGCGGGAAATTCTGACGTTTTTCAGAGGTAAATTTTTGAACATCCTGATCTGGCAACAAGCGATTACCACCGGTTCCCAAAATTGAAGGACGTTTTGGGTAGGAATATGGGGTCCCCGAAGAAGTAGTTGCATTTTGGCGACTGATGAGTACAACAGAGGTATTTCTTCTTGTTCTTCGTTACGAGGTTCAGTGAGTGGAGCGCCGAGGTGCTGGCTGGATGGCCGGGGTTCGGTCCCCGATGAGGATTTTTCATCACGTCTCAACATCCAAACCGACTCCTATTCCTACTCAGCCTGCTGTAGACTGAGTACCGGGGTCTATTCTGCGGTCAATCGCGTTGGAGCTGCTCCTAGTTCCGAGGTCAAAGAACTTGTGGAGCTGTACCCTCCGTGAACCCTTGGAGCACCTGAGGGACCTGTTGTGGGACAGTTTCACTTCGATTTTTTCCTCGTTCGACCGTTGCGACGACTACATTAGAAAATAGTTTACGGACCCGTTACAGTGTAAATAAAGTTTAGTATTGATATCTTTAGTTCTTCATGACTTGCGCGCAAACGTTCTTTAATTTCTGGGCGACCTACGCATTATTTCGCCCATCCCTAAACTGCATATTTCTTGCGTGACATGTTGAGATGCAGTGGAAAGAGCGAGAGCCGTTTACGATGCGTCGTCATCCGAGATCCCGTCGACTGAAGTGCGTTTGACGCGCGAACGTTTCCTGTGGAACGGGCGCTTTGATCGCGTTCAGTTTACGGGCGCTTTCGTTCTCGAGCACTCGCAGCACGAACGATACTTCGACGTCAGATTACAATGAAGAGATGGAGCTCCACAGTTTAGTATGGCCAATCCTTCAAAGGAGGATTTAGGCATGCTCAAATTGCCAAAGAGAAAAAAAGAAAATACGCCAGTGCTGTGGTAATCGATCTAAGCGCCTTCTGTGGATAGTTTAATTATCGGCGATCAAAGATAGCGGCGGGCGTATTACGTCGCGAGACTTACACGTATTACGCACCAACCGTCGGGGAAGTCGATATTATACTACAGTTAACGTCCATGATAGAATCAAATTGGATACGAATACGGTATATTTTGTGATTTAAAGTTAACATCGTTATTTTTTTTAATGTTTCCTGTTACAGTTTGTGCAACCTTCCGACGATTTCTACATCAAGTCATAACGCTCTGAACTTTCAATTGCAAAATATACCGTATTCGTCCGGTAAAAGTGGTATGTCTTGAATTATTTATTTAAATCGATATTATTATCTTTTTCGGTAATTTGTCGTAACGCCAAACAAAATTAACGTTCTCATGCGTGATATGTACTATCTCTGATGTTTGGAGCGGCATTTCACCCACATTTTAACTATTTGTCACTTAATAGTTTCAACCAAACACCTTACATTAAATGGAATTTCAATAAAAAAACTATTAGTTTTCACATCAAATAATATGTGATGACTTTTTCCAAATTTTCCTTTATGATTTTTGGCGTCTATGATCTTTTTGTCTCCTGTAAAATCTTGGTTTTAGCAGTCTGAACATTTTCCAATTACATACCTCAATTATCCTTCAAGTCTTCTTAAATTATCGTTCTTTGGTGACCATTACTGTATGTCCTGTATTCAGGTAAAAAAAATTCAGTTATGCATATTAATCTTCAAATAAACTTTAATTAGTGTTTACGACGCAGCGCTTCCGAGAAATTATGGGATTTACGTTTATGCGCTGTGTTTTGCCAGAAGAGAAAAAGGAGGTTCCCAAACTTTTCCTTTGCTCACTAATGCGTTCTCACTGTGGTGAAAATTTATTTGGAAGAAATGTGGGAGACATTTTACTTACTTTTCTTGATATATATTGTTTTTATTGTTATGTTAAAGGTTATTGTTTTGAATGGATGTTTATCGATCGTATATCATTCCACACGTTAATTGTTTCTTTCGAACAAATTCATGTTGCCAACATTTTCGAATTAACTTTCCGAATACATGTACAATTGAACGTTTGCAAAATAAATATTTCTTAATGGTTTTGTCTCCTATTCTATGGTGTAATGATCGTACATGTGGCGAGACTGCTTAAAATAGAGACCTATTTTAATTTGATATAAACATTGGATTGGATTCTCATGAATGTATTGATTCTCCTATGATTGTGTTAAAACGACATTCCATTGTATATTATATGCAATTCGTCCTACGTAGCCACAACACACATTTAATTGCATAGGGTTGAAAATATTCTAACTCCTTTTGAATATCAAGGGGCATAAGTCATTAGCAGGGGTGGATTTATGTGGGGGGGGGACTATAGCCTCCTCCATTGGACCTGAACTCATAACAGATAAAATTGAAATTGATAAATGGCTTACTTTGTAAAAGTAGTATAAGATTAATGATTGTTATTAGTTATTGTTGTTATTAATAATATAATGTTTATTGTTATTAATAATTCCAGATTAATACAATTAATAATACCATATTAATAACTTTATAAATAATTGTTATTATTAATAATACAATATTGTTAATTTGATTCACTTCATTTAAGTAATATTTATAAAATTTGTGTTGTAAAACCATAATTTTTAAACAAAAAAATGCTCCCCCCTTGATTACGGTCTAGATCCGCCACTGATTATTAGTATAAGTTTATGAGATGTTAATGAGTGTGTGACACATTCATTAAGGACTGTGTCATTCCACGAAATAAATCGATGATGAAAAACCCGCCAAGAGAATACAAATTACTTGAAATTTTTACGGTGTATATCCGAACGAAAATTTTCGTTTCATTTATTGCGTTTCTGATGTCGTAATTCTGTTCATCCTCCTAGAGTTGAGAATGTGGGAAATTTCTTTGGCGTCTCCTACTGTGACTAACAGTTCTATTGCTTCCTCTTTACTGTTGCTGCTAGCGCGTGAACGTCGCCTCGGGGGAAATTGTGTGTGGCGTCAGTGGAAGTAGTACGCTGCCACCGGATGTGGCACCTGTTTCTCCATGGCGCCTCATCTCCCTTCGTCTCACCAAGCCATCCTATTCGCTGACGAAGGTAAAGAGGCTACTGTTAGGATTTGGGCATTTGAGAAGGACTGTAGAATGGGATCGCGTTTTCATTTATCAAACACAATAGTAACCTCCGTGGCGCAGGTGGTAGCGTTCTGGCTCTTCACCAAGAAATCCCGGGTTCAATTCACAGAAAATTTGTAGTTTTTCACATTGATGTCCCAGCACATATTGCTGTGACTACTGAAAAGCGAACCCTCCTTCCTCTATTCACCTCCTAATTCTCCTAGTAACTCTATTACTAACAGCTACTAACCCCTCCAGGAGGTAAACCCAGCTAAGCGGCCCACCTACTAACAATAGTTCCAACCAACTCCTACCTCCTATCGCTCCATGTAGATAAGCTTCAATAGCACGCTATATTTCCCATTTACAAATACTACAATAAAAAAGAAAATAATAATAATACTTTAATTTACTCTAATTAACTCTCCAGAAACAGACATCCGATCAAGGGTCGTAAGGTAGAGGCGGATTGAACATTTCAGCACACACTTAAGAATAAAATGGTTCGGTTCGTGTTATAATATTAACATAGTACCAACCAATTTGTATTTTAATAAAATATCAATTTTTTTCCACAAGTACGTATTATTATCAAACTTTAGATTATTCGGAAAGTATTGTTTACAAATAGTAACTATTAAAATAACACTAAATTCGAGATTTATTATTTCAATAGAGAGGACTCCGAAGCCAAAAGCCAAGAGAGACTTAGAATTCCTTCGGGTAGAGGCAGATTTTCTGACCCACAATTCTGATCAATAGGACAGCGAGGCAAGAGTGGAGGAGATCCCGGGCATCATTCTCCAAATGGGTCACGAAATACATAAGCGTAATTTTAGACTGAGAACTTTTGTATGAGAGGAAAATAATTAAAATCTTAGCTCACAACTAAAATAACAAAAATTTCTGTGTTTTTTATATTAACTGGTGTATTGGTTATGTAATTCTGTGTCTGAGAACTTATCTGTGTATCGTTCGAATACGGGGGCTTCCACGAAGTCATCTGCCTCGCGCCTCGTAGCTGTAGTTGAGTTAAGTTATTCGGATGAAAGGAAGTTAGTATCTACTCTTACACTGAACGACTTGAATAAGTATTTTTTTAATGCTAAAAATGTCAAAACGTTTTGTGTATTGTGGGTAATTTGTGTATTGTACTACAACACCTGACGACGACTTCACCATTAAGTCGGATTAATATGTAAAATATTTGTTCGTCATAAGGTCGCAAGTCTTTAATTATTTATTTTGATAGAGGTTGTTATTACGCTTCGACAAAATTCACCTGAAGATATTGATCCTGAAAGATACTTCATTTCTTTCATCACGAAACTCTTTTATGGTATTTTAAAACGACGAAAGAGAGGCTGGTACTCATATTCCGTATCGATATCGAAAATTCGATACATTGAAAATAAACAGAATTTTGTAATACTGTGAAGTTAACAATGTAAAGTTAAACCACAACTTAATGACATTGAGTGTTCATAAAACTGGTCATTGATGCAATAAAAATATTACTGCTTCAGTTGTTAAGAAAACAAAAGGGCACACGATAGGAATAAATGACACACAAACGCTGAAATAAAAGTTCAGTTTTTCTTTATAATCTCTCGGCAGAGTATCAGTTTCCGATCTCGCAAAATGTGTTGCCCGTGGTGCAAATCAGAACGTCAATATTTGCGCTGTGTTATTTATTAGGTGTTGACGTAATAAATGTTTGACTTGCAGCAATAGCTTAATACTAATTGGCAACATTAAACATTTACATTGTCAACTAGCTGAGTATACATGACTTTGCTCCCGTGAATTTTGTAGTTTTAGTGCAAATATACTTTTTTATTCCCTTATATTTGACGTGATAATGTTTCTCATTTACAGAGGTGGTTTGATAATGTCTGTATTATTTTCCCATCGTATTCTTGATCTTTTCTTTACACTTATCATCGTATGCATTAATACGATTTCCTATTGTTTCATATTTTCCTTTCCAATATAACTACATTTAAAAATTACACCAAGAAAAGAAGTAAGTGGACTGATTTATTTGAAAAAGATGTTACTTGATTTCTTGAGACCTTACATTTGACAGCTCTGATGCCTCTGACCATTGTTGTATATTTCACGTAAGTACTTGATCTTGTAGTATCAAGTCATGTGTGTTGTCAAGTTCGGTTGCTCTCAGTGCGTGGAGAACGCGTCTTGATTGACAAACGAAACTCCCATATCCCCGCACTGGTGCAACGTCTCTGGCAAAGGGAGCGACAATTTTGCACTCGGGGTGCACCAGTGCACAGAGCAGCAAATGAAAAACGGGGCAATTGGTTACGAATCACGGGAGAAGACGGAATACTTATAGATAGTTGCCGTATATAAATGAAAATGGCTATTTTGATTTTGAAGATTAGGGAAAAGTACAGGTTTTTCCGAATTCTAAGTTCAAAACGAATTATTTATATCACGTATTTCAATATCCAACTTGGACGTTTACAAGTGAATTGTCTTCTTTCAATATTGGCAATACTCTCAATGTATTGAAATACCACACACCTCTACCTGAGAGATCTTGCTTGCTGATGGCTTCTATATCGACATGCATCACAGAACTCACTTGGGATGATGCCAATAATCCGAGGTCGCGGCAGTGACGACTTGATGCATGCATTAACTTTAAGGTGGGACCAGCACTTCAAGTTGGTCAAATCACTG
>NNCF01129753.1:90661-121111 GCA_002313205.1 Laupala kohalensis
TTGACGAGACACTTTGAACCCAAAAACATGTACAGATAATACACAAAACGTATACAATAAATAGTATGGAAGTACATATAGAAAACAAAAACACACTAGTACAATAAAATATAAAATAAATGAACCCACGGGAACAGAAGAAACGTCAGTTGTTGATATTTAGTTTCCTGATCCAGGTCTGCGTCTTGTTAATACTTAAAAAAAAACTCCACAACACCGCCATCGTATCGAGGAACTCGGCATTCTTCCACGATGTGTGGGTCGTTTGCACAACTCCACACTATTTAAAAGGATCTGTGGCCAGACTCCACTTATGCATGGTCTCTTTTGTCCTTCCGTGGTCAGTCCCAAGACTGATGAGAGTCACCGAAGTTCTTCGCGGCAGTTCAAAACCTTGGGACTCTTGTGTTAGGGTTGACGATAAAATTCCCATTAATCATGGAGGCATTCTTTCACGCTATTCTCCATTCTTCTTTGATGTTGAATATTGCTTTCCCTCTCATCCACGGTTGTTTCCTAGTCAGATCCCTGAGATGTATAATTGTTTTCTCTACTTTTATTCTAATTGTAAAAAACACAACATTGTGAATTGCAATTATGAAAAATCATGATTTACTTTGTATCCATCAGTTCGTACAGTATACTACGATCAATATTCAGGAACTCGCTTGACTTGTTTGAAATAATAATAATAATAACAATAATAAATTTATTATCAAAATTCAGAACAAACTGCGTATGACCAAGTGGAGGACAATAAACTAATTTACTCTTCCAGTCCCTGAAGCAAGCAGGGGACCATCCCATCAATTCCGATCAAGGGCATTAAGGCAGAGGCGGGTTCAAAAATTTCAGCAAAAATTCCTAGATAAGATGAAAAGTTAGTTACGAGTTATAATACTAATAGAATGTCAATACGTTTGTAAATTAACTCAAAAAATTTATTTTACATGTACAAATTATTATCGAACTATCGATTATTCTGAGTACAGTGTTTAAAAATCATAAGAATTCAAATAACACTAAATTCACGATGTATTGTTACAATAAACACGCCCCTAGACAAAGCCTAGAGAACCCGTATAAGAAATCCGCCTCTACGCGAAGGAAAACCGGAGCAATACCCGGGCCAGGATGGGGCTACAGAATTAATGTACACAACCGTGCCAAAGTTGAGTACACATAAAACTAAATTAATATGAGTCATAAGACAACACAATCATGCAAGAAAATAGTTTTTTTTTTAATTGATAGAAGTTATTTAAAAAGTACTACATATGAGCATGTAAAAGTATGGCGGCAGTGCACAACTGTTTCGTGGTTTATGCATTTCACCTCAGAAAAAGTGAAACAATTTTGTCAAATGGCCGGGTACCTATAGGTAAAAGTGATGTAAAAATTACAGCGGAAAATTTAATAGAAATCAAAGTAAACTTTGATGATTTAAAAGTTTCATGATTTAAAAGTTGCGTATGTTTGGAAAATAGATGCCGATTTTAGATATTTTAGTGATTAAAATATCTGAAATTATCTACGCTATCTTAAGAGAAATACTCAACCCAACATTATGCAAGCCAAGGGGTTGTGTTCTATTCTCTAACTTAATCTCTCTATTATAATCTGTAAAATATCGGAAGATGGTTGGCAACCTCCCTCTCTCTGTCGGCACTTCTTTGTTTCGAGACGGTTTGTATATTGATGTTGACAACAGCAGTGTAATCATATCCGTACAAAATAAAAGGAAAGTGATTGCTTGACAGTGGTTATTTGGTGTCATTGTTCTCAGAATCCTGCATAGAATCCAATATTTAACTATTTTTTATCTTTACTTATACGGAAAAAGAAAATTTGTAATTATTATTATTAACGAGTAAATGAATCATTCCTGTTGCCAAGGATAAGGATGTTGGTGTGAGTGAAAGGTGTCAGGGAGCATCTCGAGGTCAAGACGTATCGGCAAGAAGAAGTGACAACGTGAGGGACGTAGCCGCCCACCTTCCCATACTTTACAGACTATAAATTCTTTGATCTCTTTCTTCTTGAATCCGTTCTAGATCCTGCTTATGTCCACTGAACCCAGTGAAGTACTTTTTGAAAATAAGAAACGACTGCTGCGCATTTTTTCAAAATATTTTAAACGTGCCTTAATTTTTTTTAGATCTGTCTAAGCGTTAAACAGTAACTCAACAATAGAACCTCCCGTACGAAACCGGGTTGGACGCTATTAATAAATAAATTTCGGCTCCTGCTTCCTGGTCTGTAACCGGAAAACTGATTTATAAACTTTTTGTTAATAACTAGATGTATAGACCAATACTTCTTCGGAGAAAGCGTGTTCGTTTTATACGGTATTGTGGATATCAGTAATCCGATATATCTTATCTATAGTAATCCTAACGGTCCGTGTATTGAATTGTGGACCTGTGATACAAAAAATTGCGATTCAAGCTCGATATTTAAATGTTGATGGGATGTTGTCAACCATTTAAATAATAAAATTAAGATTGTATTACCAGGCTAATATGTATTAACTTGCCGACGTTTTGAAAACTCGAGTTATCTTCCTCACGACTCGGTGTTATTGGTCCATTAATGCACTGTGTGCATCGCACCCATAGAATTGTGTATTAAATATCCTTTTCAGTCTTTTCTTTTTGCGGAACTCAGACCATAAGACTCCCACAATCCTCTTTCTTCTAACCATTTAAAACATGTACGTATCAAATTAAAATATGAGGATTGTGAGGATCTTATTTACATTTAATATTAATAGGGGTTTATTAAACTATTTGCTTTAGTTTCCTGTTAAACGATCCGTTCTCTTAACGTCCGCTTAAACGTCAACATCCGCAGATACGAATTCTACTACAACTAACGCCCATAATATAATGTAAATAATTAAGACTTACGAACTTTAATTATTTATCCGCAAATACGCTCGTTATTTCTATAAATTTACATAATGTGTGCGCGAATATCCTTTATTGAATTATGAACAACCGTGCAGTATAAGGCTTAAGTCTTTCTGGTTCAGATTTTGGTTATCCGACTTCACATGTCTTTTGGAGAAACATGCAGTGTTATATTTAATTAAATAAATAGTTAAAAACATACGACCTTTTACGGACGAATAATATTTATATTTTCCCTGAAGATCTCCTAAGGTTTTAGTTATTTATTTAATTATGTTACGTAATGGACGTTAATAGTGTTATACTTAAATCCAGTCAGTGGCGGATCTAGGAGAGAGGACTTAACCCCCCTCCCCCCGTTGGAAAGTTAAAGGTATACTTTGCCACTTTAAACAGTTAATAAATTTGTTGTTTAATATTATTAATTGTTGATTATCTATCTGATGGTGGTTTAAAATATAACGGATCTACACCCAGGATTATTTTTGTTCAAAAAATATGCTTTTACAACACTAATTTTATAAGTATTACCTTAAATGAAATGCGTCGAATAAATAATCAACAATAAACAATTTGATATTAGTAACAATAACAATTATTTATTGAAGTTATTAACGTGGTATAACTTTTACGAAGTATGCCATTTATCAAGTTCAGTTTTATCTGGCAAGAGTTCAGGTCCAATGTGGAGGGGATTTTATCCCCCGTAGATCCTCTACCGAATCCAGTCGCTTCCGACGAGTGCCAGAGGGCAGAAAACGCGGTGGCGTTACGACGTAGCTCTTCGATTGAACAGAACGCCTCCGACGGAAGGACGGAAGGAAGGAACCGCTGAATCAGCGCTCGAACGGAAGGAAACGCGAGGAAAAGCAACGGCATCTCTCCCGTTCGCGAGCACCGGCCACGTCGGCAAATGACACCTCCGCAGAAAGACACCGAGGACGAACGACACACGTTATCATCACGCTGAGACAAGCTAAACGGAGTGCGTCGTAACTCCCGTTCTAGCCGTAGAGTTAAATATAGAGGCAATCTCTGCTGCAGATTGTCCTTGATAACATGAGACGGAAGATACTAAAGAGATGTCGCCCTCTCGCTCGCACATCCGCTTGGAGGGGGTAAAGTGTTACTGCGCAACGACTTGTGAGCAGCAGTCGGCAGTCGATAAGGGGAATCGAGTTCCCCCACCTAATGCGATGAGCGAGAGAGACAGAGAAATCTCTCGTTTTCCGTTCCAGACAACTTATGAATACACGTACATACACTGCTGAATTTCGTCGAAGAGGCTTTGGAACTGTTTGCGTGGAAAATGCGAGCATCGCATCCCATTAGCTGACCGAGCCGTAGTTTGCAGCCTGGCTAGTAGCCGCCGGGCGAGAGCGGGATATATCTTGCGCTGCTTCTTCTTCTTAATACTAGCCAGTCCGCAAATTATCACTGGATCTGCTATTGGGTGGGATGGTCGCACTTTCCACGAAAACGGCTTCGCCGCCCCTTCGAAGGACATTGCCTTTCGTGGATGGAGAAATACGGGAGGTGGGCGCCGGATTAAGAGACCCTTCGCTATGAAATGTTTTCAGAAATTATCGTTTATTTTCCTGCGCTATTACCCCCGCACACTCACTTTTGAAAGTGAGAGGATTGTGTAATTTCGTCCTCCGATTCCATTCACTTCCGAAGTCCAACGCCAAAAACGAAAGTGTTCATGTTTCAGGATTTTGCTCTGATCGAGTTTGTTAATAAATAAATAAATAAATAAATGTATTGTCAAAAAGTAGTTACAGTTTGTGTATGACCACGTGGGGGAATTAACGTATTTACTTTCCGGAAGCAAGCAAGGGACCATCACATCAATTACTACGAAGAGCCCGAAGACTGTGGTGGATTTCTAGACAGTGGCTTGTTATAGAAATTATTTGACACATACGTGCTGCTGTCATTTTATTATTCCAAAAATGAATCGCAGCTATTGAAGTCAGTGAAAATTCAAGATGGCTAATATTGACGACGTTCCAACCCCGAAGCCCGAGACTAGTGGGATTAATAATTCGTGTCCTTATTAAACATTGAAAGTGTAGTGTTGATAACTTTTATATTTTCACTTTCCTAGTTTTACGATAATTATGTATTTTGAAAATTTGGTGACTTGCTTCCGACATTGAAGGTAATTTTTAGTGAGTAACCTGAGCGGGCAATTCTGCTGAAGTAGAGTATAAATACTACACTCGATGCGTTAGAGTGAAACCAATCACTCCTTTCGAGTGAGAATCCACTATGTTAGATAAGAACAGTTTAGTCGAAAGAATAGTGTAATTTTCACTTATCAATTTTTAGAGAGAAATTTTACAAACTATGTTTTATTGGCGACGAGATTTTAGTTTTCACTAAAAAAATGTGCATATCGCAAAATGTCTGGAAGAATCTTTCATTATATATCCACCATTTGCGTGTATATTTACATGAAAGCAATCTTGACTCGGTTTTACACCACGGAGGAAGAAAGGGAAGGTGAGCCGAACACTTGTCACTGCTATGATTAATTTGACATCGTTTCTCTGACAACCACCAGATGGCACGTGATTATAAGAACGGCTCTCGACTGGTCACTTGTGTGGTCACGTGACAATATTATTTTCCTGAAAATTGTTTCAATATATTGTGTAAATAGTATCCGTCAGATGTTTCTAATTATCTATTATACCAATTATTTTGTGTGTGCTCAACATTGGTACAGGTTTTGAAAGCTCTATCTAACCGTTCTCGGTTCTTCTACTCATACATCTGAAAAATCTCCTTCGGCAGTTGCTCATACTATGCCAATATAGAGGGCGTTAGTACGTGAGGTTGGTTGCCATGGTGACTGTTGAGCGACTATGCAAACCCGTCCCGTATTTGTGTTGTTCTCAAGGCGTGTTAACCGTTTACACTCTTATCGTAATAAACACTAAGAACGGTCGTTTATTTTGCGTAATGGCAAGAAAGAGTGTTATCAAATTCCATGTCCTACCAGACTTTTTTAGGGTACAAATAAGAATATTAGAGTAGGCACAGCTCTCTGTCAAGTGGGTGTTGGACTCACTTCTCCCTCTTACACTATGCTGTATACTCTTACAGTTATCGATAATCGACCGACGTTGAATCCCGTATCGAATCGTTTATAACTCGCCTGTGTTCTCCAGTGCTCCGATTCGGACAGTTTCACTGCGCAGAAACAAATGAAAAGGATTTCTGCGAGATTAATTGTCCTCCATTGTGCGTACTTTATGCGTAAAAAATCTTTGTTTAGATTATGGCGCATTCAATTGTTTGTGAGTTATTCCCGGGAATCAGTGTTTTGTTTTTTTCCCACTGAATTAAGTGCCGTGGGGAATGAAGAATTTATACGCTGATACTCTATTAAGATACAAATTGTGGGAATGGCTTCGCATGTAAAGAATAATGGTGCGGAGTGGTTTATGAAGAAATTAAGCAAAAATATTGGTTACGAGTCATTTACGAAATATAGTTATTAAAATAGCTTACGTTATGATCAATAAATATGAATGTAAGTTTTAAGTTAGCAGTCTCATAGTAGATTGGGTAGGAATATTGTTATTGTGGGAGTTAGTACGTCTCGTTGTGATTTATTTGCAAGTTCTAGGATCCGAACAGAATAAATATTTGAGTCGGTTTACAGTTTTACGGTTCCATTTAAGACCTAAAACCGAAAACTAAAGTTATTGAAATTAAAGCTGGTACATTCATACTAATACTAAAATGCGTAATGCGAAAGTGTGTCTGTTTGCTACCTGATCACGACTAAACCACTGAACAGATCGTGATGAAATTTTGTGAGGAGATAGTTTAGATCTCCAGGATGAACATAACCTAACTTTTATTTTCTTAAATGTGTGACAAGAAAGATAGATATGGGTTTTGACAATAAATATCGATAAAATCGAAAAATAGTTTATATTTGCTTACGCTGCCTAAACGATTAGAGATGGCGACAACTATGAATGACAATATTGTTTGCCTCAAAGAGTTCGACAAAAGTGTATGTACATGAATTATCTTAAATTATCGATAAATCGTTATTAAAAGTAAAAGTGTTAATTTACTTCAAAAGAGAGTAATTTAAGAAAAAAAAAATTATCATCAAATTTAATGGGTTACTTATTTTGTGTATTTAACAAAGATAAAAAACCGTCTTTAAATCGTGAAATTTCGATGAATAGTTAATGTTTTACAAGAATTTTTAATAAATTGCAGACGGGTCATTTTTCGTAAGCAAAAATTCGACGGGCGCACCTCTCGCGAGATGGTTAGTCAAATCACTGTATAATTGTTTGTTTTTATTTTTATTCTGATTATTTGGAAACACGACAGTATGAATATTATCGAAGAAAAAGCTTGATTTTATTTCTATTTTATCACTTAATAGAACAGAATAAACAATATTCAAGAGCTCGCTTGACTCATTTGAAATGTATAACAACATGGCGGTCGGGCGCAACGGTTTTGTGATTTGTGCATCTCCCCTCTAAAAAAAGTAAAATACCTTTCTCAAATGTACGGTGACCTTTAGATATAATTGATGTAAAAATACTGCGGAAAATATACTACAAACCAAAGTAACATTCCATCACTCTCGTGATTAAAAAGTGTAATAAAAAAAAATAGTGTCTTTCCTCCATAAGACGCAATGTATTCCGCCAAATATAACTGCAATTATCTTATTTATATGGCCGGTGAGGTATGTTTTTGAAGGTGAAATCACAATATGTACATGTTTTTTTGTTTATTTATGCTAATATAAGATATTTTAGTGATTTAAGTATACATACGCTAGTACTAATTAATGTGAATACATGGAAAGTCTTTTGTAAAACTATGGATTGTCCGTTTCGAGAAATTTTCTTGCCGACCCTGGAAACGAATGTTTTCAGATAATCATGTTTACAGGAGTTTTCGATATTTATCGGACGGACAAAATATCGGAAAACGTTAGAGCTAGAGGAACGTAGCTGCTTTTTAGATTAAATTTTCGTTTTTAATTTCTAGAAAACTAGAACGACGAAATCGACATCTATATCTAATATGAACTAACAATAAAATGAATATCTGGTCCATAAGTATCCTGAAGCTGTTATCTTTTCTTTTTCGTTTCATAAAATAGCCAAAGCATTGGCGAGTTGAAAACGACCCAAGTCAACTTCCTAACTCAATTGGAAGAACAATATTTATTTGTATTAATATATTGTCAGTTTCTGAGTCTCTGGTGCATTTTCTTTGAGAATGAGATGAACATGTTAGAAAGTTTATGCATAGCGTACACGCTTCCTAACGTGTTCATGAGGTTGATGACACTAAGCGCGTAACGTACAAGGTGCAATCGATGCATTTTTCATAGCGTACTTTCGAATCAAATTATCATAAAGATTGTAAACCCAAACAAACTACTTGTATGCAAGTGTACACAAGTAAACTTTACTGTGAGTGTACAAGAACGTGACCATACGGCACATACAACCAACAAATCTCTCGCATACCCTCTCAGATATCAACATAACCTCAAATCCAGACCAGAATCCGCCATGACCTCTCTCACTAGCGTACCACTAACATCATGCGCAAACAGAGGTGTTGTAACGTACAACGCTAGGGGAGTTAGTGTACCACTAACTTCTGAGGATGCGCAGAAGTAGTTTACATGTGGATAGCGTATACGATAGCTCGCAGGTACGCTATGCAAAAACTCCCTATTTTTTACCCTTTTGATCACACCTGAACAATAATATGAGGATACAAGTAGACCTATACATCCCCTTTCTCTTAAGGTACGAATCCAGGGCAATGTTTCTTTGTCAGTGTTCTGAGAAATCGGGTGTCAGCGCACTGTCAACTGGTTACACGATAAAGCTATGGCAGTGCTCATGAAACGTCACTTCCGTCAGTGAACGCTGCCCGCTACGGAAGAGCTCGGAGACATATGTTTACGTCATGTGACGTTATGTCTGCTCGTGACCCCTAGCTGAATCAGTATGCCAATACAGTAAATGAACTTGAGTATACTTCATAAGTAATGAATATTTCAGTAATGCACCGTTTGTAATAAATTTTCTTTAGACACTATAGTTTTTCAGTTATCGACTATGGTTGATCAGTTATTTGTTGACAACTCCTTGAGGAACAGCCCCAAACAAAAATATCTTAAGTAAAAAATTCTCGCACATTATCCATCAGGATTATCTATCGAACAATCGAAATCCCGCTTTCGACTGGCTATGTGCTCAGTGAAGGAATAACTGGCGTTACCTTCTGTCAGAGCTATGAGTTCATAGTTGTGCTGACGGATGATATTGATTACACGGTAGAGAAAATTCGCTTGCACAGCACGCCAGTTATCAAACAACGAGTGCTCACTAACGACTGCGCACTCTCTACCGGGAAAACTGACTGAGAATAACTGAGCAGAAACACTGCCTGTGTATTCGTACCTTCATTCGTGCACTAAATCATGTTACTTGGCCTCGAGATATTCAACTTTAAAAAAATCATGAACGTGAACACACTGTTTATTAGTTTATTGTATGTTAGTCGCAGTAAATTACTTTTTTGTCGTCTACGTAGTGATAGGCAGTTCGTAACAGCTCTCTTGATAATAAATTATTTATTCATTTATTTATTAATTTTTAATCTATTTGGCTTGATGTTGGTACAGAGCTTGTGCTCAATGTTGCCAACGCCTTTACTTCCCCATCGTCTATAAGAGTAATGATATTTGTACTTCGCGTTATGTTGGCAGGACATTCGAATTTCTCGTAACTTAAGATCTTTGTCAATATGGGTCATCAATTCAATTCATTTGCTCTTATGGCGCTATTCTGTTCTTTCTGCATCGAGCGTATGGAATGAATATTACCCTGTGTCGTAGCTTGTTGTGATATTAACTTGCTTTACAGAAAATAGTCGCTGTAGTGACTACTATTGATATGTATTTGGGTATTACTTAAACTCGTAGATGTTGGCAATTTGTGTTAGGTAGCCACACTGCATAATTTTCGGCAAAGTTACATGACTCTCAGTATATGTGTGAAATAGTTTGAATGGCTGCACAGAGATTTGGCATGTTATATATAACCTTGGCTTCCCTAACCATGGATGACCATTCTTCACACACATTGATTGGAATTATTAAAATAATTGCTTTTCCGTACTTAGCATCTCAAAATCCTGAATTATTTGTGACTCGTCTTTCTACGATCATTTCGAAAATCTTTAGTCTCCCGAGATCGCAGTTATTTACCAGTCGTCCTTTTTCTACTAAAACAAAAACACTAGTCCCCTCCTCCAGAAGTGCCAACCTTGTACAGTGACGCCTCCCAGGAGCTTTTGGATGACGTCAGTCTCGCGAAGCCTTAAACCCACTTCCGAAGGAGAAAGGGGTGGAACAGATGGTTTCGATGGCACGTGGCTCTCCTTTGAGAGAATCCCCTTCCACTTGCAGGGGGAGGGGGAGTATTAACAGGCAGAATTTAATCTCCCCTGGAGGCAGATGCTTGCTATCGAAGCATCGACTCAGGCCTCAGGTGGCGCATGGGGATTCCCCTTTTACTCGCGAAAGGAAATACGGATTACGAGAGCTACTGAGAGGAGAGGAAGACAAGGCTGTAAATAGAGTTTAACCTGCAACATTGAAACGTTAATAATTTAGTGATACAGACTGTTTCACTCTGTCTTCAGATTACAATATATATGTTATGCCGATAAAATAACATTTTGAAATCTTTCATTTATCGCCCGACTTTATGTACTCCGATACAAGAGCGTATCTATACTCAGAGTCACATTGCTTTGCTTCCAAAATAGTTAACTTAAGAAGAAGAAAATAAATGGAAACACATGGTGTTTGTTAATTTATTGCATATTAATTTGTTGTATATTAGTTGCAAATTACGGTACTCTCCTTAACGTGGTCGTAGACAGTTAAGCTCTGTAATACCGCTCTTGACGATAAATTATTAATTAATTTTTTGTCAGTCTAACTAACTTGATGTTGGTACAGTGCTTGTTTTCAACGTAGCAAACATTTTTTACTTCGCCATCGCACATATCTTTACCTCCCGTTATATTTGCAGGACATTCGAATTTCTGAAAAAATAAATCAATTGCCAACATCGGTGACCAATTCAATTCACGTTCTCTTGTGACGCTGTTCTGCTCTCTGTGCCTCGAGCAAAGTGTGGAACGAATATTAACTTTTCTTCTCTGTACGGAATTCTTGACGATGTTGTATTATCATTTATGTAACGTCCTCGCCTTAAGAATCACAGTATCCTGGTTCGAATACCGGACGTCTGAAGACGGAGAGTAAGTGAACGTCCGAAACGTTGCAAAACAAAAGTACTCCTGTTGTGAAAATGTAAACAGGTAAAGACGATAGATAAATTCCAAAAGGATTGTAATAAAAATAATATTAATTTGTGTATTAGTTTGTGTTATCAAATTGTATTTCTTTACAGTAAAAAGTCGCTTTTGTGACTACAGTCAATATTTATTTGGATATAACTTGATTTCGTAGAAGTTGGCTATTCGTGTTAGGCAGCCATATTGCATAATTATCTATATATATATATATATATATATATATATATATATATATATATATATATATATATATATATATNAGAAAACCATATGAAAGATTCTAAAGCCCATGAGGCGGAAAAAGTGGACAAAATGTTGAAGTAGTAGTGGTATAGGGTCACATAATTTATTGTTAATTAACGTAACGAATGTATTAATTTATTTTCCCTTGTAATTTGAATTGTGGTTTTCTGAGTATTTAGTCGGGGCGGGGGTGGGGGCACTCGCTGTCTCCCTCTCCCCTCGACTGCGCCAGTGTACAATGGCAACGTTCGTTATCCGATTTCCTCTTTCGTGACCTTGTGGGGATTCCCAGAAACCCAACCAGGTGTGAATGGATGAATGTAGGTATGAATACAGTAAATGTAATGAATTAACGAATGACTTTCCATCACTACCTGTTCCAATCAATCAGCCTGTGTTAGAATTATCGTTCCCGGTGGTGGTAGGTGAGTGATGGACACGGATTCCCCTACCCCAAAATTTTTTTTTGAACTGTAAAGAAAAATCAATGCCAATTTTTTTCAATTTTGTTTTCGATCTCCATGTCATTGTTTATGAAATATTGTAACTATAACATTTTGGTTTTTGTTATTAAATATATATATATATATNNTATATATATATATATATATATATATATAATGACAAATTCATTGATTGTATTTCTTTGTCAACCATTATTTTTAAATTCAAAATGGAAATACGAAGTACTAGAGCGATCGTTTGCTTTCCTTTTCCCATTTATCCTACATCTATATGACCTTCACTAGTACCTTGCTTATTTCCTTTATCACCCATTCTGTTTCAGAAGCGATGAAGAAAACGTACACGCATCAATATCACGAACAATTTCTTTGGAACTCAAAACTCAACGAAAGAAAAACAACTAAGAAAATATAGGCCCACGGGTGGCTCAGATGATAGCGTTCTTGCTCTTCACCAAGTCATCCGGGGTTCAATTTCCGATGGAACCAGAAAAATTTGTAGCTTTTTCATGAATGTCCCAGTTCATATAGCAGTGACTACTGAAAAGCAAACCTTCCTTCATCTATCCTGCTCCTCCTAGTATCAATAACTCTAACTCCTACTAACTACTTGTACTAACCCCTCCACGTGGGCCACGTTGTTGGTAAACCCAGCTAACCGACCCACCTACTAACAATGGCCCCGACCTGAGTCTGGCATTACTTCCACTTACTTGTGCGAGGCTCCTTTCTTTCTCTTTCCTGACCTCCCTTGGTCACCTCTTGTTCTTTTCGATCCCGACGCTATTAGGGCTAGGGTATCTTTCATTTTCCTCTTTCTTCTTCTTCTTCGTTTTTTTATAAATGTTTTAAGTAAAGTCTTGAGATATGCTGGGATTTGAGTTTTGAGTAGTAATTCAGGAGGGTTTTTATTGGGTATGGTTGAGTCATTCGGCGAGTCCCACATGCGGGAAGAGTCATGTTGGCTCTCCCTAGTGCGTAACTGTATTTTCCCTACCTGTACGAGTTTTTAGGGCCCCAATGACCTTTGATGTCGACATTGGCCGTAGAGCACCACAAAACAAACAAACAAACAAAAAAACAATGGCCCTACCACCCAACTTCTAACTCCTATCGCTCCGTGTAGATAATCTTCAATAGCACGCTACATTTCCCATTTACAAATACAACAATGAAATGGAAATGGAAGAAAATATTTAAACGGTATTGAAGTAGTACTCCTAAGTGTACTCCACTGGATCTGATGTTGTTTTCATAACGATAATAAAAATAAATTAGTGACTGCCTGATATTATGACTTAAGTTTTACAAGTCTTTGTTAATGACCGATTTTTGTCGAACGGTTTCTATTTTTCCGAGATGAATCCTTGCATTGTTTCATTAATTAATCGAATCTACTTAACCTTATCTCTGCGGTTTTAATAAAAAGTCTTAGCAAAATTATGAGCAGACGAAGCAAAATAAGTGTGAGAACCTATACGTTTCTTAGGGGATGCTGTTTCGAAGGCCCTTTTCCTCTCGCGTGGTCTCGCCAACAGAAAGCCAACCACCGAGGGATGAAGTTTCTTGTGGCTTCTGTACTGAGAAGAAACAGAAGCTTCCACTACGGTTCTACGCAACCGCAGCGCTGAACGGCAAAACGCATCACCCACGCCATTAGGGAATTCATGAGAAGTATTTCCACCGATATTGCAGAATTCTACTAACTCATATGTCGATACTTCGACAGTATCGGATTTAGACCGCAGTCAAGGAGAAGGCACTTGATGCAAACCTTGCTCCCTGATCCCGAGAAATCTGCGCAAATGATGCCCGCCCATAAAAAACACATAACATTTGTTGAATTCGAACGAATAACCACAAAGCATCAGAGTAATTGAATATTTTGAAGACGGACAAAAGTTTTCACGGTTTCGCCAACACATGTGCCAAGGTTTAAAAAAATACAAAAATGTTTCTATATCTCAAAAGCTGCAAATCACTTAAATATGCCAAAGAATTAGCCTCATTCATGTCTTGCCTGAGTGAAAACAGCACTTTGATATCTTTATTTTTAGGAGGTATTTGAGGCGTTCGCTGTTATTGATACATTCTGTATATCACACTAAATATCCTACGCCCCTAAACGTTGCTGCGAACTTCTAGTTCTCACCATGTAGATAAGTTATTGATAGCGAGTGATTATCCTACACTCGAAGTTACGTGACTTGCAAAATTATTCAGTATGGCATCCTGGCGCGTATTCCCGATCACAAATAATTTAAGTGATATTCGAATAAATATTAATGATAGTCACAGTAGAGACTATTTTCTGTGGAAGGAAATACGAGTTAATAACAACAACAACAAAGACGCAGGATATTATTCGTTCCGCACGATTGACGCAGAAAAAAAATAGAATAGCGCCACAAGAACATTTGAATAGAATTGATTGCCGATGTCGGCGATAGACTGAATTTTAAGGAAATCCCGAGATACATTTATAATTACCCTTACGGACGATGGCAGAGCAGAAGCGTTGGTTGCACTGTGTACAAGCCCTGTACAAACATCAATGCAGTTAGACTGGGCATTGTCATTTTGTTAGACTGGGCAATAATTAATTGAATAAATAAATAATTCAGTGTTGCTGCTTTTGACGAAACTAATGAACAGAGAGCGTTCTTGCTCGCGGTATGTTCTCTTACGTTGAGTTTTCTATGAAGTTCTGTCTGCGAGCAGTGATGGATCTAGACCGTAGTCAAGGGGGGTCTAATCTGGGGAGGTCTAATCTGTTTGGTTTTACAGCACAAATTTTATAAATATTATATTTTATATAAAATACGTGATCAACAATTATCTGCTAATATTAATTAGCAACCAAATTTATTAATAGTTTAAAGTTGCAAAGTATACCTTTATCTGTTGAGAGTTCAGGATTAACGATGGGAGGGGGTTTATAGCCCTCTGAGCCCCCCCCCCCCTCTCCAAAGATCCGCCCAGTGTCTGCGAGTATATATCCCGCGTCCTAGATAACAGAGAAGCTTCTCCCGATCCTTCTTCTTTCTGTCTTTTATTTCTTGGCGACGATGTACGTTTCACTCCACTTTTCAATCTTCCCATGCCCCATTCCGCACGAACACAAATTCCAGATCTCGAACGAAATATCTCTGCTCGTAGGTCTCCCAGTGACGGGACGGAACAGACGCAGAGACAGGCAATCCTCTGCTTTCCTTCTCGCGAAGCCCTTCGTTGTCAGCGAAGGATTTTCTCTGCAGAGCAGGTGGACCCGATACGCGGGTTCCTGGAAGCATGGTGTATACAAAACATAACATGGTTGTACAAAACGAGGCAGTTATACTCCAAATCATTAGTTTATTTGTTCTGTAGTCACAGTAAATTATTTTGTTCTTCTGATTTTAAATATTTGTAACAGCTCTCTTGACGATAAATTGTTTATTGTCATTCTGATAGGCTTGATGTTGGTATAGCGCTTGTGCACAGTGTAGCCAACACGATTAATTCGCTATCGTCCATAAGAGTAATGATATATTTGCCTCGCGTAATGTTGGCAGGACATTCGAATTTTCGAAAACTCAAATCTATAGCCAATATCGGTCATCAATTCGATTGACTAGCTCTTGTGCCATATTCTGTCCCTTCTGCACGGAGCTTGTGGAACGAATATTATTTTGTGTCATAGATTGTTGTGTTATCAACTTGTATTGCTTTACAGCAAATAGTCGCTTTTGTGGCTACTATAAACTTGAATCCATAGAAGTTGGCAACTCGTGTTAGCAGCCATATTGTATAATTTTCGGTAAAGTAGTTACATACTGGAAATCAGCTCTGTCTCTCTCAACAATGAATCAGAACGAATTAATGAATGCTCAAGATATAAATCTTTGTCGAAGTAAGAGATATGATTGGACGTTAAATTGTTAATTGTCAGGTTATCTTCTCATTGTTTAGGTGGAAGAATGCAATTGCTATTTACAATGAACAAATATTCGATAATGTAATGTCTCGTAAGAGAAATTCCCTTTCATCAGAATATTGGACAATTTCAAACAATACAGTAAATAATATACGTCACTTACGTACTGAGGGGCGTGACCTGGCTGCTACGCGAGCCACAACGGCATCGATTAAAATATAAATTACTATTCCGTTGAAGCTCCAACATCATGTTGATTGTAGTATGCATGCTCTATACCACACTAAAAGGCACTGATACGTGTCCGACCCAGAGACATGTGCCCAATTTCAAGCTTAAGCAAGAAACTTCTATATTTCTCGAAACTCATGGCATTATCCTATGAGGGAGGGGGCACACGAAAAAAAAAAAAAAATTGTCACCATATACACTCATAGGCCAAAAAATTATAGTAATTTTTCTACGTGACCGAATGGAGTAAATCCTCCAAATTTGTACTTTAAAACATTAAAAGATTTGTCGGCGACGTCTTGACATTCCATCGTTCACCTTTTCCTCCTCTCCGAGATAAGTTAAAAATTAAGTCAAGAAGAGATGCTACATAACTCATTTATTTGAAGAAGATTTAACTTGACTTCTTGACGCGTCTGACCTTGCTCGTAATTGTAGTGCGCGAGTGCGTAAAGCTCCATCGTGTATTATCATAAACAGTCCATAACTGTCCTAACGACCTGTTTACGCTGTTTATGCTATGTATGAAGTCTAGTGAAACTTGCCCAGATTTACCAGATGGGGATAGTAGTATCTGTCATATAAGTCAGGGAAATAGAGCAGTCGTGATAAATTTAAGTAAATGTTCCATATTATCACACAGAAAGGTAGTTTCATTTAAGGGTTTAGCGAGTGGGAAATTATTTTGTTAACGAGAGAATGTTTGAACCCGAAGGAGTACAATAGCTATGTGTCCCTCACCAACAGCGGATCTTTGGACCTAACAAATAAAAATTTAAATCGATAAAACGCACGTTTTGTAAAAGTGTTTCCAGAATTTTGACACACTAAATTTACATGTCATAGGCAAATATAATACAAATTCGCCACTGCTTGCCCACAACTATCAGGCGAGGAGAGTGGTATCTGCGATAATATCCAGGTAGATAAAATAGCCGTGGCGAATTAAAGAAAACGCCCGTATTATCGCACAGAAAGGTAGTGTCATACAAATTATTGTGTTATCCTGAGGATGTTTGAACCCGAAGAAGTACAATAGCTATACGTCCCCCACTGTCATTATGACGACGATTATTGTGTTTAATAGTTCTGCCATATGGCTGCGTGCGATGAGGGCAAGAACTTCACTGGAAAGGGGCATTGGCTCAAATTACATCCGCCTCGTCTGTCAGTTTGGAGGAGATGCAACGGAAATTACGCAGGGAACCGAAAATGGATTGGAAACCGGTCAATATCCTCTTGACCAGCAGTTATTTCCAAACAGATTTTATGCAGTACAAATTGTG
This sequence comes from Laupala kohalensis, assembly GCA_002313205.1. Classification (NCBI taxonomy): domain Eukaryota; kingdom Metazoa; phylum Arthropoda; class Insecta; order Orthoptera; family Trigonidiidae; genus Laupala; species Laupala kohalensis. Next base: position 108,123 of record NNCF01129753.1, read on the forward strand.
TCTATACAACGTGTTTAGAACGACATGAAACCTTTGTTACCGTGTAACAGTCAGCTTTACCCAAAGTTGGTCATGGATTTTTCTTTGTGATTTTATTTGGAAGTAATTCAGTATCTGCATCTTTTTGTCGCGTGAACTTTGAAATTATTGTATAAATATTCTTTCGTAAATCGCCATGGATGTCTAGTAAAAGTGTTAATTATTAATATTGTTGGTTTGATAGTGTTGGTGTTTAACATTCATTAATATTTTTAAGTCTTTTTACTGTACAATAACGGAAAAGGTGTTTGTTTTGTAATCAATTTATTGATGAGATATGAAATTTATCCCCCACAAATATCCCTTTTCAGTAACATTCTAAACTCTAATCTTTTACGCGCTATATATGACGCGTTCAGAAATTCTTCTGACGCTTGCAATGATTTACTTCTGCAATATCGAAATGCCATTTATCCTGTCGAAGTTCCAAACTCTGTGCAGACAAGCGAAACGCGGATGCGTCCTCTTTAGTTCCAAGTTGTCGCTGCAGATAACGTTCCGGTAGCAATATCGACTGTGGCCTTGCGCTGACCTGTCATTCCACATCTGGCGAACGACTAATTTAAATACAGAGACTGGCAGGCGTCGACCTAAATTCATGTATGATGTTCAGAATTTCGTCGGAAGTCCTTGTTGAGTTGTTCCGAATGCATTTGTGGGTATCGTGCCAATGGATCTATGTGCACAGAAATGGATACTACGATCCATAATAAGAAGACGAAAAGACATAGTAAGATAGGGTAAGAAATGAAAAATCGAGGGAAAGGGAAGGAAGAGAAAGATCACAAAGCGTTACTCAAGGCACGGCAAATCAGATGCAACGGATCTACGAAAGGGAGACAACTATATGATATGATATCATATCGGATGTACATTTTGCAGAAAGGAATAGACGATGGAATAGGCCCGTAACAGCTGAGGCAGAAATATTGACGGTGACACAAGGACATATTTGCACAGATTTGGACTTGCTGACAATGTAGACTGTGTGTGTGTGGTTTAGGACAGGAAACAGTATACCGTATGTTCTGGGATTCCACTGTGTGGACAGGATAGAGTGAGATACAATGATGACAAGACATAATAATCAAATTTGGATATGACATGTTAAGCGCGGAGACGAGATACAGGATATTTGAAGAGTATGTGAATGCAATTAAAGAGATAAAGAGAGCAATTAAAAATTAATGGATTGTACATTTAGACTAAGGAAGAATGTAAACAATTCATGTGGTTGTGGAATGTCTGCGGATGGAGGCACGAATAATAATAATAATAATAATAATAATAATAATGTTGCGTTGTGCTAAATCGAGGCGTGCGCTAGCAGGTCTTTCAAGTAGAGGTTTATATTTGCGGATATTCGTTGATCGGTTTCACTATTTTGCCCCTTTCTCGTTTGATTTGCATTTCAGTTATCAGAAGATGGATTTAAGCGTAAAGGTGCTCCCCTTGTACATTGATTACCTCAATATCCCTTATTTTTCGTTTATTATTATTGTTATTATTATTGTTATTATTATTATATCTCTTTTTGAGATTAAATGAATGATTTTTCACTTCCTACCTACAGAATTGTTCATTATCTTTTTTCCAGCGCCCGATTATGTGTTATCTGTTAGTGATCATGTCGATTATCTGTTAGTGAATCATTATCAATTAACAACCGAGTAGATAATACAAGTACGGCGAATACAAGGTCTAATGAAATCCAACGACTCCTCGAATTTGTTTGACAGCAACTGCTGGTAACTTAATATATCATGGAAGAGGAGTTGAAGAGTGGACGTAGGAACCCCTTCATTTCATTTACTAGCGGTTGGCAACACTTGCCACACTGCGATAGGAATTTGTTCTCGCTCTATAAAAGTAGTGTTTGTGCGTGTAAATGTTTTGAAAAATTGCAGTGTGAAGAAAAGTAATCCCGAAAGTATTGTTTGCTGTACCTTATCTTTGTTGCAGAAAGAACTTAGCCGTGCAAATTACTCTGGGGAATCCCTGAGCGTCGAATAATAAGGAGAGAGCTATCCAAAGAAACCCGATGCATATAAAAACTCCTGTACGTACTTTATGTCACTCCTCCGTATTGTACTCCAGATTAACGGATGTTTATCACGATTGGCATTAATTGATAGGTCAACTGTGACGAACAGAGGGCTTGATCTTTAACCTTTGGCCAGCGTGTAGTTAACTTTTCAATGGTTTACAGCAGCCTTTGTGTGAGTGCCGTGGCATGACGTCTTGAATGGGTAGAACTATGCTCGGAGACATAACGTGATGCTTTCGCTGTATTGGTTCCATCTCGTTACTTTCCGTCCGTCGCAAGAACGATTGGTGTATGTAGGGTCCTACTCCTCACCCGAAAACCCTGTCCGTGTCCCTTCCCCTCGCCCCAGTAGCGGGGTGGATCCCGTGACAGCACGGGCGGTAGGGCAGCGAGGTTTCACGTGCGAGGAGATGACCCTGAGGACAGAAGTGCACGCAGGCACAGAAGCGTGACTGGAAAGCCGGCTACAATTCCACCCCGAAACCCGACTCGTGTTCTCTCCACTCCCCCTGTGAACGAATCCTTGCGACCGTTCTTCACGCTCCGTGAACGATTCACGGCGCGGGCAGTAGTAGTCAGATTTCATGTAGACGTCATCGCGATATTACGTTCACGCTCGTCTTTTGGACTTTTCTGTCGTGTTCTGTGTAAACAACTGATTCAACATTATTTATTTCATCAGCTCTATTGTCGTGTCTCCATTCGCAGACATGCATGATATTGTACACACTGGCAAAACATTGTCTATGTCATTTCACAACAGTATCACAAAATCTTTACCCCAGTTTTCTCTTTCTTTAAACGGAACACAAAAACTTTTACGAATACAAAATTTTTAGGTCTCCATATTAAAGACAACCTAAAATGCAATTGCCACCATAACAATCTTAATTCCCAAATTAAGCAAATTGTGTTACGCATTCCGAATCTTAGTTAACGTAGTTAGTCCACGTATTTCCCGTTGCGTATATTTTGCAAACGTTTACTCCCATTTACGTTACGGCATTACCTTCTGCGGCAATTCCGGTCAGAGTATTCAAACGTTCAGAATTTAGAAGAGGATAGTTCGGGTAATTTGTAAATCTCACCCCCGAAACTCTTGTAAACCTTTATTCAAGGATTTAATATTTTAACACTTCCCTGCATTTATATTTACGAAACGGTCGTGTTTGTTAAGACCGAATTACTGAAGTGTCACCCTTGCTTCATACGAAACAGTCTCGTTCACGAACACTATACACGCAATAGTAGTAATATTCATCGCCCTAGAGTGTCAACCNACCTTATTATTCGGGAATCGTTCTATATAATTCCCTGCCCAAGAATATAAAATATATTATGAAATTGAATCTCTTTAAATCCGCGGTAAAAAACTACCTCCTGCACCAGTGCTTCTACACTGTAAAAGAATTGATTGATTTTAATAAAATTAAAATCCGTCTTGTACTTTACCACGCCATTACTGTAGTACTTTTTAAATAACTTATATCAATTTAAAAAAAACAACTATTTTCTTGCATGATTGTGTTGCCGTATGGCTCATATTAATTTAATTTTATGTGTACTCAACTTTGGTACGGTTGTGTACATTAATTCTGTAGCCCTATCCTGGCCCGGGTTTTCTCCGTTTTTCCTTCGGGTAGAGACGGATTTCTAATAGAGGTTCTCTAGACTTTGTCTAGGGGCAATTTTATTGTAACAATAAATCGTGAATTTCGTGTTATTTCAATTCTTATGATTTTTAAACACTATACTCAGAATAATCTGTTGTTCGATAATAATTTGTACATATAAAATACATTTTTTGCGTTAAATTACAAGCATATTGACATTCTATTAGTATTATAACTCGTAGCTAACTTTTTATCTTATCTAGGAACTTATGCAAAACCTTTTTGAATCCGCCTCTGCCTTAGGGTCCTTGATCGGAATTGATGGGATGGTCCCTTGCTTGCTTCCGGAGAGTAAATTAGTTTATTGTCCTCCACGTGGTCGTACGCAGTTTGTACTGTTTTTTTGACAATAAATTTATTATTATTATTATTATTATTATTATTGGTACAATGTTGTTAGGGCGCATTTACAAGACAAGATCTCGCGGTGAGAAATGAGGGAGATGAGACAGATCGTGAGACAAGCAGTTCCATATAGTATGACATAATTTTGTATAATTCCCTTCCAAAAAATATAAAAGATATTCATAAATTGAATCCCTTCTAATGCACGTTTAAAAGTTTTCTAATGCTCTATTGCTTCTATAATGTAAAAGAAGTAACTGATTTCAATAATAGCAGTTAATGGGATATTTAATTTACCAAAAATATTTCATTGCATGTGATTTCGGATGATGTAAGTGATGTTAATTTCTCTTATACTTTGTCACTCCATTCTCCTGCATGTTGTTTTGACCCTTTTTATTTATAATAGTTTATTTCTAACTACGCATTCTTGTCATGGTTGTATGCATTATCTCTGTAACCCCATCCTGGTCAGGGATTTTGTCAGGTTTTACTCCGGGTAGTGGTGAATTTTCCATAGACGAGAATGTCCTTTAATACTTTTGGTATTATTATATCGAATTTTCACTGCGTATATCTACGATTCATTTTGGAATAATACATTGATAACAGTATGTATTAATAGAAAATATAAGAATTAAACCCGTCACTGACGTTGGGCCGTTGACAGAGGCGGATCTATCTAAGGGGGCTATAACCACCCCCTCATTGGGCCCGAACTCTTAACAGATAAAATTGAAGTTCATAAATGGCCTACTTTGTAAAAGCGTTACCAGATTAAAAATATAATAATAATTTTTAATAATACATATTAATAACTTTAATAAATAATTGTTATTGTTATTAATAATACAATCTTGTTAATTAATTATTTGATGCACTTTATTTAAAGGTAATATTAATAAATTTTGTTGTAAAACCATAATTTTTAAACAAAAATGCTCTCCGGTTAGCCCCCACCTCTTGATTACGGTCTAGATCCTCCACTGGCCGTTGTTCGGAATTGATGGGATGGCCCCATGCTTGTTTTCAGAGAGAATCTTAAGTTTATTATCCACTACGTGGTCATACGCACTTTGCAACTGTTTGGACAATAAAGTTTATTATTTATTTATGAGTTCATTGAATACATACGCATTTATACAGCCTACTTATAGGTAAATATACATGCTGGGAGCCAAAAAATGATTGTTGTGGAACTCCATCGAAATTAGGTATGTGCATTGATCATGTCTCATTGACTGTAACGTTTGATTGCCTATTTGGCTAGGAAGTTCTGCATTGCCTTTGTTATAGAGAAACTGGTTTTCGTTCATATTTCACTTACTTTTTTTTATAAAACCTACGCCTATTATAGTTGAGTCGACATTTTCTTTCTCATGTCTTCCTCGTGGTTATATGCTGTTCTCATTCGTTTCATTCATTGCAAAGGTATTGCCGATAGAGAAAATTGTGTTTGCGGATGTCAAGGGTTATATATTGTAACTCTGAGGTATTTTCAGCCATCTTAAAATTTAACGTCTAAACAACCATGTCGTGCAATCAAAGATGTTGTTACGTATTGGAGGAATAAAGCAAACGTGAAAAGAAGTAAATGCTTTGCACGATCGGTGTTTCTTGAAATGGAAAGATTTCTAGAATCAAATATAGCCCAAAGGAATGCATAACTGAAGATTAACGAACTTGAAACGGGGACTAGTTGTTTGGAAAGGAACTGTGGGATTGCCAACCTAAACGATTGTCGAGTAGTCACAGATAAAGGGGAAAAAATACTTAACCGGTCCTGATTGATTTTGCCCTATAAGAGGAAATATTTTATTGGCATTTCTCGGAAAATGTATAAGAAGTGAAAAAGGTTTTTCTTTATCCGCATTCGTAATATAAATCAAGAATTAGATCTATCCTAGTTCTGATGTTTGAATGTATGTCTTTATACCTTGACAGGTAGTTTTGGAGAACGTTGATTCAATGACGGTATCTTGCCTATACGATGCTTTGGACTTCGTGATGGACTGTACTCTACATACGCTAAGTGGACCTAGAAGACGTTCATTCAGAAATTCTTTTTGTCATGACCCTAGTCACGTGTTTTTCTGACAGACCATCTCGATAGTTTGATAATAAGGTCAGAATTTATTTCTGTAAATTGTAGATTGTCCGGCGTAGCCCATGATTTTTCTTAGATCAATTTCATTTACCCAAGAAAAAACGTTTTAGAATTCGAATGTAAATTTTCACTACGCGATTTGAGAAGATACATTTTTGAATCGTATAGACAAATCTGAATGAAACAAAGGAAACAACAAATTAGCAGATTATCTCGTTTATTATTATTATTATCAAAAAGGTAGTAAATTGATTATTACCGGACTACGGGAAAATAAACAAAATAAATTGCTCTTCGTCGTCATTTAAACATTTTTTTTTGTTCGCTTAACTTTTTCTCCTGTTACTTGCTCCGAGTGACGGATGTAGACCGCAATCAAGGAGAGGCTAATTTTAAAAATATTATTAGAAATATTATAGCTATTTTGTATTTTAATATAATACATCAATTGATAAAATAAATAATTAACAATTCATTAAATAGTTTTTTTTAATAGACCAAATTGATTAATTCTATTAAAATGGCAAATACATATAAAAGGATAAAGATACATTTTATCAATTTCAATATTATCTGTTGAAAGTTTAGGTCCAATGGAGTGTAAGGGGGGGGGCTACAGCCCCTTCTCCCATAGATCCGCTACTGCGTGCTCCGGTGTTTCTTGTTATGTAAGCTAACCTTATTTTGCGGCTGACTGTTTAGCTTTCAACCCCTCTTAGCTACTATGCTGGGAAAGAATCAAGTAGGGAGGCGTGCCACCCAGTGCATTCCCTTGCTTGTAACAGAATCCCTGGGCTGCTTTCTGAGGGTCGGAGGGTCGCCGCGTCCATTTCCAAGTGGGGGCGACTGGTGAGTGTCAGAATACGGAGTCATCACTCCACAGATCTATTCAGCCTTTCGAGTGGTTCAGGGGTTAGCATGCTTCAGGGGTTAGCATGCTTAAATCGGAGCGCTGAGTTAGTCCGGGCCAGAAAGAAAAAGGTAGCTCATCACTTCAATGTCGCAGTTTCTATTGCTGTGACGACTGGAAAGCGAACTCTCCTTCTTCTGTCCACCTCCTAGTATCACAAACTCTTACTATTACTAACTACTCTTACTAACATCTCCACTTGTTGGTAAACCCAACTATACGGCCCACCTACCTCCTATCGCTCCATGTAAATAAGTCTCATCTACATTTCCCATTTACAAACATTACAATGAAAATTTTTTTTCTCACATGTGACTAATTCTTAATATTTTTCATTTGAATGTACGAGTATTTTATATATAGAAAGAAGACCCGTGTACTTCGAAATCGTTGTACATTACAATAATCATAAATGTAAGAATATTAACACCGGTACCAAGAATTTGTTAAAAGATGACACAGGGACAGATTTTGTTTCCCTGTTGTCTTTCTATTTTTGGTTTCAGTTTTCTGAAGCTTAATTCTTCCTCCTCTTAGATTTTTTTCACTCATGAATGATTTCCCATCTTTCTGGAGCATCAGAGAGGAATATCTTAACTTGCTTCTAAACCAAACTTTCAAACAAAATATTATTTATGCAGAAGTAGTACGAATTACGCTTGGAAGACATTTTAATGGCTTTTCAGAAATTTTCCGAAATGAACTTTCATTTTCATATGAAGTTGTCTCTAAGTTGTAAGTTAGAAAAGTTCTGGAGCTCATGCATCGATAACCATCAAATACTACTCGCGTATCCAAATACGAAATACGTATTTTCATCATCTCGAGTAGGACACTATAGTATCCACACGAGATGGACCCACGTACGAAATACGAACGTAAATGACTTAGGATCGCCATGTACACACAGACGAACAGACTGGTGAGAATTTTTAAGAACAATTTTTTTCGGTGTCAGGGACACCCTCAACGAATTTTTTCACCATTACAGTACTTTTTGTATGCAATATGAATGTTGTGAAAATGAAAATAATCAGTCTAATATTCATAATAATTCAAACATGATACAAAATCTTTTTTTTGAGGACTGAAGTAGATTTTAACCGCGTGGAGGGTATCCTAATTTACAGAGTTGGCAACAGTGCTTTCTGAAGCTCGCCACATTGATGTGCTGTTTGTAAACTACAGTGACCCAGAAGTGCAGGAGGGTCAGAACGCTGTTTCCCCTAAGTTTGTGAATTGTCCGGAAATCTTTGAAGAAAAACGAAGTGTATTCGAGTAGTTTCATGAGGCCTTATTGAATTGTAATGTACTAAACACATGCCGGTAGCTTGACCTTCATCAAATTTCTTCCGTGTTATAAAATTGATGCATATATGGATAAAGCGATTTTGTCGTCAGTATGTATTCCACACAAATCATTCCACAATGAAATACTGTAATGAAAAACGGACTTCAAACCAACCCCGAACATAGTCAATTTTTGATAATAGTTTTTTTTTGTAATTTCTCTACTTTATCCTCTATCCTTCGTATCTCTCCTCGTGGTTTTTCAACCCTAACCTAACCTCACCTCTCCCCCGGGTAAAATATCCTTATTACTTCAGAAAATATTTTTGTATATAACTGTGCAAATCATTCTTTGCATCATATTCATATCAGATCACTCGTTTGATGTTCAAAAAATATTTCTTTTGTTGTGTAAAATTTCACCGTTTTTACAAAATAATACGATTATAATGTATTATAACGTTGGAACACAAATTACACCCAATACAAAGATACTATATTTACATTTTTTCTGTGTATCTTCATGTGGATAAGATATATGTTAACTTTCAACCACGTGAAAACGGCGACGAGCCGGGAATTATAACCCGGTACCCCGTACATAAAGCTCACACAGAATCGTGTGCCGGCCGCCTGGGCACTTCTCAGGTCTTCCGGTGTCAGGTCTGGGTGGAAATGGTGTACAGTTGTGGAAGGCGAATGAGAGGCGATGTAGTGTTCCACGTTCCGTTCCCGGCTCGTCACATTGTTTCACCTGTCTGAAAGTTATCACGAGAATACTAATTACATGATTTACTCTATAAAAATAAAACCATTATTTACATACCCATTTTTGTGGTGTATGTTTTGTAATGAGTGTTTTTACCATATATTGAGATTAATTCACATTCAGAACCTAAAGATGACAGTTGAAAGAGCTCTCGTCAAAAGAGAAATATAATAAAAACAAAACGAGATGTTAGCTAATAGTTTCTTTTCGAATTCCTCTGTTAACATTTAACCAGAAGTAGCAAATTATAGCAAACAATTTTGAAATTAGCATCCCCAAAATGGAGCGAGTAAATACGGTCGGATGATTCACTTTCCCTCCTCTTGGTCACCTCAGCTTCTCTGAACCTCAAGTTTGTTTCCTGAATGCTACTGGCGCACAGGTGCCAGTGTTCCGGATCAAGCTCCTGTGAATAGAGGGGAGTCCCTTGACGGGAGGCCGACAAATAGCCCGCATTCTTGGGTGGGGGAGGGTCCTTTAGCAGGTTGCAAGAAGGGGCTTTGGTCTTTGGAAACAGCTTATGAGACAGGGCTGTACAAAGTTAGAACGATGAGGGAACTTCGTGGAACAGATGTTTTCTACTACTGGGCTGGAGAGGGATATCATTTTTAACAAGTTCATTCACCTACTATATGTCTTAATTATAGACAATCAATCGATTAACTCACAGAATTACTTTTTTCTAAATCTTCATTTAATAAGTTGTTACAAGTTCTCTTCCATTAAGTAATGTTGATTATAGATTCAGCTGCGTTTCGAGGTTTGTTGACTATTTAAGAATACATAAAATGCAGATACTATAACAGTTTCAAATCAATAATACATAAATAACAACCTTAAGTCAATTAACAACACTTCTTTCAGACCTAGCACACTCATTAAATAACTACAATGTTTCAATATTCTATAACTTTGACACATCTTATCTACATTATTTACGGAAAATACAATTCGTTACAACATACCTTGTTATGAGTACTGAGATGCATTACATTTCACTTTGTTAATAAAAAACTTTAATTTATGTACAATTTAAAACATGTTGGAAGATTGAGATATTCAACCTTCTCTGTCAAGTGTTTCTTTAGAACTGTTACATGAATTTTCAGTCTGAGAAACATTAGCATAAAGTATCTGTACTGACAACTTAACAAAATTAACACTTAACTTTAATTTTTAGTGAAAAGAATAAACTGTCATAATCTTTTGTGAATATATTACTTTCTAACTGTGTATTCATGTTATTGTTTGTTTTTTATATAAAAACTCTAAAATTAATATTTTGAAAATATTTTCTGCCTTACCTAGAATTCTTGTACTTCCAAAATTCATAACATGTGAATTCATTTATCAATGGTGGCTTATGCCACTTTTATTTTCATTTTGGTTTTTAAAATTCCTTTCGTGTTCCCTCACTTTTGTTGCAAAAGATCTTTTTGTTTGTCCAATATATTTCATGTTACAGTCTGTAGAAAGAATTGAATAGATTATATTGTTTTGATCTAATGTTCCTATTTTGTCTTTCTGACTTTTGACAAATTCAACTTTATTGATCATACTGTATACAATAGTTAATTTAAATTCTTCCACTAATTTTCTCAATTCACTATTTATATTATGAATAAATGGTAAAACAATCATTCTTTTACTATCAAATTTATCATCATTTTCTGTTTTATTTCTATTAAATTCATTATTTACTTTTATCTTACAAAACTGTTCTATTGTTCTATTTATTAAGTTTATTGGATAATCATTCATTAATAAGATCCTTTTCACTTCTATTATATTATCTTTTTTAAATCTTTAATAGGATAGATTTTCAACTTTATTTAGTAAATTAATCATAATATTCCTTTTCATATAAAAGGTGTGTTTGGATTTGAAACTTATTATCCTGCCAGATGCGGATGATTCTTTAAACCAGTTAGTTATCAAATTCCCATTATTGTTTATTGCAATAGTATATAGGAAATTTAAAGATTTTTGAGATTCTGTTTCTATAGTAAAACTAATTTCATTATTATTTGAGTTGAATGTTTCAAATACCTTATCTTTATCTATTTCATTTATTATTAAAAAAGTGTCATCAACATATCTTCCATAGAATAGGTAATCATACTTATTTAAACATACTCTTTCTAATTTCCTCGTCGCCAATTCACACATTAAGTTACTTAGTACTCCCCCTATTGTCACTCCTTTCTTTGATTCATAATACTTTTAGTTAAATTTAAAACTAGATGCACTTAAGATAAATGTTAGCATTCTAATTATCTGATCTGTTGGAAATTTTATTTTAGGGTGCATTATATTTAAATAAAATTGCATTGATTCAATAATTAATTTGTGTTGCATAGATGGATACATATCTTTTATATCCAAGGAATACATTTTATATAAATGTGAAATTTTTTGTACAAATTCAATGCTATTATTAAGAGTAAAATGTTTGTCTAATTCTAATAAAGGATTTAGTATTTTTAATAAGAATTTTGGTATATTGTAGGTTGGGCCATTGATGGAGGAGACCACCAACTTCATATTCTGTTCAGGCTTATGTAATGTAATTAATCCCTATGCATGGTTGATATTAGTCTTATCAGGATTCAGTTGTTGATGTGATATTTTGTTATAATTTCCATTTTTATCCAATCTTATAAAATCATCTGTGTCTGTTTGATTTGAATTTTAGTATCATCTTGTTCATTTCTGAGGTACTTATCACTGTTGTCTACAACTTCTTCTACTTTTCGAATATATTCGTTTTTATTTATAATCGCTGTTTGATTACCTTTGTTACTTTTAATTCAAGCAATATCTTTATTTTGTTTAACAAAACTTTTTGTTAATTCCATATTTGTATATATCAATTCATGATCCTTATTTGATTTCTTTTTATTAGTTACCTATTTGTATAATACATTGCTGAAGGTTTTCCTTATAAATGTTTTTTCTTCACTCTCAAAATTACTAATCCCTACTTCAATTCCTTTAATATATTCTGATACTACTTTTTTATGATCATTTTCTTTAGCTATATAGTTAGCTACTAGTTTTTTATTACGTGATGAAATGGGACAAGCATATTGAATTCATCTTAAATAAAACAAAACACTTTATTAATATTTTCCGCAGGCTTGCCAAAATTCTGGGCTCCGAAACTCTTATGATGCTTCATAATGCATTTTTCCATAGTACTATTAACTATGGCATGGGGAGGAGCTTACTCAAATTGTTTCAAACTGTTACAAAATCATCAGAATAAACTTCTGAAAATTGTAAACAAAAACAAATTTAATGTTCATAATAAACCTCTGAATTTAGATCAGCTTTTCTCTTTAGGAGCATTAAAGTATCACTACAAAGAACTAACAGAATATTTAAAAAAATCAAACAGTATCACAAGGAATAAAAGTATTCTAATGCAGAGAAGGTACAAAAATGTTAGTAGCAAAAACTCTCTTTAATTCACTACCAAATGAATTTAAAATTCTAAGCAATGGAAGTACAAGAAAAATAAAGTTAAAGAATTGGGTTGCATCAAATTTATGATAAAATAAAATCTATTTTTAATAGTAGTATTAATAGAAATTTAACTATGTTTGCTAAATTAAAAACTCTATTGGATGTTCACTTGTAATGAAGTTTATAAGATTATATATTAAATTATAATTATATTTTACTTAGTTTTAAGTTCTTTTTATACCAAGCCCACAAACAGGTAACCCCGATTACCTCTGTGGGATTTACGTAACGATTACTTATAATATTATGTACATTAAACTGGTCTAATAAATGAAATTAAA
>NNCF01129753.1:121121-274109 GCA_002313205.1 Laupala kohalensis
TAGAGCCCTAAAATTCTGTACAGGTAGGGAAAATGCAGTTACGCACTAAGGAGAGCCAACGTGACTCTCCCCGCGTGTGGGACTCGCCGAATGACTCAACCATACCCACTAAAAACCCTCCTGAATTACAACATATCAAAACATACATCAAAACATTGAGGACAAAAATGAGGGGGGACAAAAAAAAAAGGTGGGGAACAAAGAATGAGGAAAATGAAAGATACCCTAGCGTCGGGATCGAAAAGTACAAGAGGTGACCAAGGAAGGACAGGAAAGAGAAAGGAAGGAGCCTTACATAAGTAAGTGTAAGTAATGCCAGACACACCTTTGGGGCCCCGAATTCGCCAAACACGTACTTACTAGCTGTAAATCCTCTGGGAGGTTTTCCTTGTCGTGTCTTTGGTGGCCGTAAGTCCGCACTTTGTGCACCCCTGTGGAAGCGAGTGAAAAAGGAAACCGAGACAAGAGGGGAAGGATGTGTTTAGAAGGCGAGTGAGTCGATTGCTATCTGCGCAGATGGCGACTGGGGAATGCGAGTCGTCTCAATGCGTTCTAGAAGCACACGAACCAGTGAAGCTCTTAATTTTCATTTGGTTTAAGTCTTTTCCTCCGGTGACTAAGTGGTTAGCGTGCTTGCTCACTACCAAATCACTCCGGGTTCAATTCGCGGCGGGGCCAGGAAAATTTGTAGCTTTCCACATTAACGTCCCAGTTCATATAGCTTTGACTAACTACTTCTACTAACTACTTTTACTAACTACTACTGCTGCTAACCCCTCCACGTGGGCCAAGTTGTTGGTAAGCCCAGCTAAGCGGCCCATCAACTAACAATAGCCCCAACCACCCATCTCCTATCGCCCCACGTAAATAAGCTGCAATAGCACCAAGGTACATTGCCCACTTACAAATACTAAAAAAAAGAAAAAAAAATTCACAAAAGATAGAAAAGCTGTCTCTCAGGTATTCGACTCGTCCGAATCTGTTATTGCGGACACTCCTATTAAATGGGAAATACTTGTGGAATTGATCTTCCTCGACTGAAATCCTATGCTCTAGAATAAATAACGATAACCACTTATCTTACTTTGCTCTATAACAACTCATTTTTCTCGTATAAAATAGATGAGTAAAGTAACATTTGAATCGTGGTTTTACGTCATCGCGTTATTGGGTTAGCATCTTTTCGAAGTAAATAATATTTTAACCCTATACTTTTGTGAGCTACTATCTAGAAGAGAAACCAGTCAGGGAAGGACATATTTTGCGGAATTTTTCATATTTCCGGAAAATACTACGCGTAGCTTCTCATGGCATTTTCAACCAGCAGTAATTGGTCACTTGATTATGTTGTGTTGCCCTTCCTTCCTCCTTCCTCCACCAATAAGAGGCGGGCAACGGGTGACGGCTGGCGCCAAAATTTGCAATGAGAATTGTTTTTTTTCCCACCCAAGACGAGAAAAATAAAATGTACTAAATAGTGGGAGGTAATTTAATTTTATCTTATTACGAACTAGCAAGTGGGATTTCTCTAAATTGCAGATATCTGCTAATGATATATTCAACTCAGTTTCGCATTATATCAAAAGATGTTCAAGAGCAGATAAGAATAGGTGGCAGTTTTTATACGAAAGAGAATTTTGGACTGAGGTAAACGTGAAACCTTCAGCGTAAGGAAAAGAAAGACGAACAATGCACATAGTTGGGGGAAACACAGAAGGAAGGTTTATTATTTACTTTGGTACCGGAATATTTGATAGATTTTTAAAATATGAAAATGAGTGAATTCTTGATTTATCAATTTTTTAAAAGTACACATATAATAATTTCTGGTTTTTATTTCAACAAAATGCCAACTAAAACTAACTCACTTTATATATTTTTTGAATTGATAAAGTTTATATCACAAGGGTATAATCCTGTTTGGGACGGTATGCAAATTTGCCACGAAAATCAGTAGTACACAAGTATCATGAGCGGATAGTTGCCTTTCTTATTATATAAGTAGCTCTGCCGTAAACAATGACTTGCTTGACTGTCATAATTGAGCAATTGCCTTTGACGTAGCACCTCGAGATCTGTGTTTCGAATCCAGCGGTGGAAATTTTACCATTTCTGTTTGCATCCTTCTCGACGTTGTGATGTGCCTCGTGTTACATAGGCATTTTAATTATTATTCGATTTATTAGAGACACGTTTCTGTTTGGTTATAGCTATCATTCGGTCATCCAGATACGTATTTTCTATGGTTGATATCAGACAATCGTCGGGTTCTTATCTCATTTTTCTTCTTCTTGTTGTATCGTTTACTTATACAATCGAATATTTAATATACAGACTGATAATTTTTATACAAAATAACTCTGATACACTTGGATTCGTAATGTTTTTCATCCTTTAACTCTGCGTTAAATTATTTGCTCCAGCTCGTTTAAAGCGTATTTAACGATAGTACTACCACCTTCACTAAAAAAGAAATTTATTATGTATTTGAGGTAATCGTGTTATCGTTTACGGGAAGACTAGGTGAACCCTGAATTAGCTAAAACTTGAACGAAACTAACATTCTTTACGATGACGTGATCGTTTCCTCGTATTTCGCATACAACTTTGTTTACCAGGATTATATGGCAGGTACTACTTCCCTCCATCTGTAAGTTGTACGCAAGTTTCACTCGGTTTCGTATTTAGAATTGAAAGAATATTCGGCCAAACTTAAGAACATGGTCCAACAAGGGTTCGAAAAAATAATTTGTCGTAATACTACAAATATTATTGCCGTTCCGAAAATATTAGCCGTATTCTTCGCTTTTCATATTTACGGTAGTTATAAAGAAATATTGTTCCGCACTATTTTCTTCTCTCCGCCACCGTTTATGTTAGTATGTTAGGGTATGATAATTATAAACAATTGTTCGGTCACAGTCGGCGATGTTAGGTTTGTTAGACCCGGCGATTCCGTTTTAAGAAAATCTCTTGTAAGTGTGAAGATGGAGGCGATGGTGGAGGTAGCAGCACTCGCGGAAGGATATACGAAGAATGAGGTTAGGATAGGACGATAATGTTAAATTTGCCAACGAAAAAGGGAATTTTTTTTCACATAAAATGATTCAACTTTTCCGAGAACAAAGTCCCTTCCAGAATCATGTCAAAAAAAGCCGTTTTTTCGATATCTCATCTGGATATTTTCCTACGGCGTTGGACCATATGGTTAAGTTGGTCCGAATATTAACAGGACATCAGAACAGTTATGAATAGTACATGGTATTATACAATGGAGCATTATGTAACTCACAATTCCCTACATTGTTTATTCCAGTATAATCAAACGCATCAGAGCTGTCATTTGTTAGGACTGAAGTAGTCATATTACATCCTTTCCAAATAAATGAGTCAAGTAGCATCTTCTGTTGATGTAATATTTCAAATGCTGTAATCTGGGAAAGGAAAAGGTGAAAAATCAAATAAGAGGAGATGGTCGACACATCTCTTCATGCTGTTAACGATACTTCAGTTGTGGGATCTACTCCGTCCTGTTACGCAGAAAAGGAAACATTACATTTCTGGGACATTTGCGGATTAATGTAAATGATGATGTTGACGTTACGGTTCATCTCTTCTCTATTGTGTTCCTCTGTGTAACGAAACATCTGGACTCAATGGGTCCCCGCCGCCTCTTGTCCCGCTATTCTAGAGTGTACCGTTGACCGTCCCTTTACATTATCTGCGGTTTTGGAAATAACCGGATTCTATTTATGACGCCTGACTATATTAGTTCTCCAAGGAATATACGTAATTCTTTTATTCGTTAATGTATTTTTTCTCCGGTAGAGGCGCATTTTGTTTATACAGGTTCTCGAGGCTCTTGTCTAGGGGCAGCGTTTATTGAAACAATTAATCTCGAATTTAGTGTTATTTTAATACTTACGATTTATAAACACTTAATTCCGAATAATTTATTGTTCGATAATAATGCGTACTTTTGAAATAAATTTTGTGTGTTAAATTACAAATTTGTTGATATTCTATTATAATAGAATATACATATTATAATATAATATTTTATTATAAAAAGAATTATAACACACAGCTAACTTTTAATCTTATCTAGGACTTTGCTTAAATTTTTGAATCCGCCTCTGCCTTAGGGTCCTTGATCGGAATTGATGGGATGGTGCTTGCTTCCGGAGAGTAAATTAGTTTATTGTCCTCCACGTGGTCATAAGCACTTTGTACTGTTTGTTTGATAATCAATTTATGTATTTATTGCGTGAATTGTTGGGTAAACATTGGAGGACTTACGTGTTACGTATTGGGTTTTTACTTCGAGATTTGGCAAATTTTCTGATATTGGATAATGATTGTCAGAAAGCACGATGACACAAAATGAGCTTCTACTCCTAATGTATCCAAAGTCATTTCTCTAGTTTGGTTTGATTTCATGAACCTGTTCGTGAGTTATTGGATAAACAAAATTCTTTACGCACATACGACATTGGACATCATCGCAAAGTCTCCTGGAGCCAATTCGCATAGATCTGAAGAGATCCCGATTTTTTCTCTCTACGGATTACTATACTTTTCTTATACAGTATACTTGGAAAGTAATGATATAGGTTTCTGACTATAGTTTAAAAAAATGATTAATTTAAAAGATTCAAACATAATTGTTTCCTTCGGGTAGAGGCGGATTTCTTATACAGGTTCTCTAGGCTTTGTCTAGGGGCGTGTTTATTGTAACAGTAAATCGTGAATTTAGTGTTATTTCAATTCTTATGATTTTTAAACACTATACTCAGAATAATCTATAGTTCGATAATAATTTGTACATGTAAAATATTTTTTTTTTTGCATTGAATTACAAACATATTCACATTCTATTAGTATTATAACTCGTAACTAACTTTTCATCTTATCTAGGAATTTTTGCTTAAATTTTTGAATCCGCCTCTGCCTTAGGGCCCTTGATCGGAATTGATGGGATGGTCCCTTGCTTGCTTCCGGAGAGTAAATTAGTTTATTGTCATCCACGTGGGTATACTCAGTTTGTCTTGTTTTTTGGCAATATATTTATTATTATTATTAATTTACATTCTGAAGGGAAAAAAATCCTCTTTTTTCATGCGAGACTATGTTTTTATCGTAATATAATTTTCTTTAAATGTTTGGTAATGAGTGTTTTAAAGTTAACATCGATGTAAGCATGTTTTATCGCGTCCATTCATACAAATCTGTAGACTTTTGAAAGATTTACTTCTCTAACGGCAGTATTACCCCTGAATCCTTCCCCACGTGACACCAGAATCTCTACTGGTTGTTTGCTTACATCATCAACTACAAAAGCACTTATTTATCTCACCGGTTGCATTGCAGTGGAAAATTTCTCGTTTCCGCGTGCGCAATGTGCGACCGTTTATTTACACGACTAACACTGTTGTGTGTTCAGCTTATAGAACACGCTTCTCAAATAAAACGGAACGTTTGTTTCTATCTTGATATCTCTGTTACAAAGTGATACTTTGGAGTACGTGGTATCACGCAGCAAATTTTATTTCTTTGGAGGGGAATATAAATACAGTGTTATAACGGTTACTATTTTTCAAGAGCCAAGTTATTTTAGCATTAGTGAATAATTTCTAGTAACGGGAAGAATTAAGTTTAATAGGACCTGAATCTTCTTACGATTCATAAAGCAAATACCCAGTTGAGTCACTTTATTTTTAGGAACGATGTTTAGTGAAAATGGGAACCATATTAGCCGAACTTATGTAGTGTTTCCATAACTAACTAAAAAAATTAATGTGATAATTTTTTTTAGAAAATTTTACTTTTATTGAAATAGATTGATGTATAATATAATTATGTATAAGGGATGTAAAATTTATAAAAAAATGTTCTTAATTTAAAAAAATAAATAATACCAACATCTGTATTTATTTAACAATGTTTTTGTGCGCTTCGCAACCAATTCTCCTTATTCGAAGTCTACAGAATTTCTGGTCGGGAATTATGTTCGGGACCGAGACTTCTTGCTCGTAAAAATTTATTTTCCTCAAAATATTTTATATTGTTTAATTAATGTAAGGTAATATTTAATGGAAGTAAACTACTTCCTGTACAACAAAATTTTGTGAGGGTTCCGGTCCCCCTCAATTCTCCTTTTGTCTTAACCTTTTTCCTGGTGTTTGTAATTGTACCTTGTGTTTCTTTTCGTAGGATTTATTCAATTCCTTTTCTTACAACATAGGAAACTAAACTTCCTAGGAGCTCGGTCAGTTTTGCCATTGAGCTAGTGATATATTATTTCGCTATTTCGCCCTAGGCGTTGGCCGTGACTTTGGTGTTGTTCAGATACTTCGTCCGTATTATTGCATAGCTGAAGCAGGTGCGCGATAGAAATCTAGTAGATAACTATGAGTAATGGCGCTCGTGCATCTGTATTACTTGCAAATTCATTACTGGAAAACAGTGGGTCGCATGCTGAGTCATCTGCGAAGAAAAGTGTAGATTAATTTCTGATATCCTGCTTACGTTAAAATGTATTTTAGAAATATTGTAAAAGTGACTTTAGCTTATATAATTATTGTACTATTTATGTCCATATTTAAATCCAGTAATCCATATAATCCATACTAATATATAAATGCGTAACGTAAAAACATGTCTGTCTGTTTGTTTCTTGATCACGACCAAAGCACTGAAACGGTCGTGTTGAAATTTTGTAAGGAGATAGTTTAGATGTCCAGGATGAACATACGCTAACTTTTATTTTTAAGGTGTGATACTGAAGATAGAAATGTTTTTTTTACAATAAATGTCGACAAAATCGAAAAAACGGGAGATATTTGCTTACGCTGCCTAAACGGTTAGAGATAGGGGACAACTATCAATGGCAATATTGTTTGCCTCATAGAGTTCTACAAAAAAGTCTGGGACAGCATTTGTCTATCTACAAAAATTAACCTAAATAATCGATAAAACGTTTTAAAATACTTCAAATGAAGAGAGTAATTTAGGATGGAAAAATCAGTTATCATCAAATTAAATGAATTAGTTGTTTTGTGCATTTATCAGATATGGAAAACGTCTTTAAATCATTAAATTTCGACGAATAGTTTAGGTTTTACAAGCATTTTAATGAAACGGCGCAACCGCGTCGTGCCTCGGAAGTGCGAATTCAACCGGTGGTGTAGTGTAAATATGGTCACGTTTTGTATTCAATATGTATTATTACGAAGTTGAAATATTAGAATGCTGTGCATGTTTTTGAAAACCAGTAAGTAAAAGTATTTTGATCGTACAATATAGATAGATTTTATTTTTTCCTTAGTAAAAGATTATTAGTCCGAGAAAAACCCCGGGCAACGCTGGGTAATTAGCTAGTCTAAAATATTGTGATCAATCCAATTGAGTTCGTACGATATAATTAACTATTTATAAAATAATGTGTTTATAATGTTGAAATACATATTGAGAAAGTACTTTTGAAAATAGAACTCGTTCCACACGTTTTGGTGTAATGTAGTTGTGTGTAACAGTAGCGAGAGTTATTTTGTAAGAATATTTTCCAAGTATTTTCGAGACAGTCAATAGAGCGAGCGGTTCCAAAAGGGTTCATCATTTAGCCGGATTCTATAGAAGCAATGATGGTTGTAGGGAATTTCCAAGAACACAAAGAAAAAATTGGAGGTATGATAGATGTGTCCGGAAATGTCACCATGAGGATATAGACAGAACACGTGAAAAAGATGTGCCAAGCGTTTTATTACGGGAATTGAGAAAGTGAAGGTGTTCAAAGTTCAACTAATTAAAATACATCTACAAAGTTCTGACCACGTTCAGACCTCGCCTCGGGGGGCGGGGGGGAGGTCTCCAAAGTTCAGATTGAAGAAAACTTTTGAAGCGTACCTTTTCATATTTCAATACAGTGCTTTATAAAATAGTCAAAAAATTAATTTTGACATTTATTATTTACAAACACGACAGGTGGAATTATTTTTCCTTGGTTGGGAATAAAGATAAGAAGTAGAATTTGGGAGAAAAGAGTCAAAAGGAGGGAAATTCCGTGTCCCCTTCAATTAGGAGGACCCCCCTTGCATTTTTCATACACCGGAGAATTTTTATGAATGGGATGGGGAGACGTGTAAAAATGACAAACAATTGAGTTTGCATGTATAATTTGACTTAAAAATAGAACAATTTTAATGGTTTTAATATTCACATTTAACAATCAATTTCAATAAAATTTCAACTATTCACATACAACTAGTTTGATTTATCCGCCATCTTAGAATACTAGAAACAACGATGCCCTCCGCCAACATTCTGCAATATCACGCAATACTTGAAACGAGCAGAAAAAATATTCCCCGTAATTTTTGTTGGCGTTACGTATTTTTAGTCCACGATATTCGCGTAAAAATAAGTTACACCAACTTTGTGGAAACACGGAGATCACAACTAGTGACCCTGAGCCCGGTGAGTAAATTTGAAAACCGGAGACTCCGGGTCAAACCCAGAGAGGTGGTCACATTACCTTCAATTCGAACCCGCCCGCCCGTGGCTCAGGTAGTAGCGTTCGAGCTCATCACCACGTCATCCCGGGTTCAATTCCCGGTGGTTTGCCAAATAAAATTTGTAGCTTTTTGCACTAATGTCCCTGTTTATATAGTTGTGACTTCTGAAAAGCGAACTCTCATTTTATCGACTTCCTACTGCTCCTAGTATCACTAACTACAACTATTGGTAACTACAGCTACTAACACCTGCAAGTGAGCCAAGTTGTAGATAAATCCAGTTAACCTATCCAATGACCGTACTAACAATCGCTCCATATGGTCGTGGCGGATCTAGACCGAAGTGAAGGGGGGCCGGGGGGCTATCCGGGGAGAGACGTGGAGATCTATTCTGTTTGACAATAATGGTTGTTCTATAAATTTTATAAATAATTTTTTTAACGAAATAAATTATCAACAATTTACAATATTAAATTGTAACAAAATTTATTAATTATTTAAAGTGGTAAAGAATGCCTTTATCTGATACGAGTTCATTTTCAATGGGGGGAGGGGGCCATAACTCTCTTACCCCCCATTCTCATAGATCCGACAGTGCATGTGGATAAGTTACAATAGCACTCTACATTTCCCATTTTCAAATACTAGAATACTATACAAAGAATTCGAACCCCCCTGCGTGTGTCTGATGTCGTAGTGAAGGAAGAGGTAGCCGTTCGTTGCCCGTGAGTGCCCGAGAGGCCAACATCGTGCGTCCGCAGCTTCTTCGACCAGAGAGAGACGCTCCTACTCAGACTACCGCCTCCGGCCGCACGACCTCCTTCGCCTCTTCCCTCTCCCCTCTATCTCTCTCTCTCGATTCTTCCCCCTCCTCACCCCCCACTCACATCGCTCCACGCTCCCACCATGCCTCCTCCCGCCAACGCGAACCGGTGCTGCCAACGTGACGAGCGCGCGCGCATGGCGCCAATTTCCGCACCGGTCAATCAACGTCCGCTACAACCGCCATTTCAATGGAAAAGTAGTCCTACACAAACATTTCATGTAAAAAAAAATTAATATTCAATCATAAAACCAATTTTTAAAAACTCGTATATATGTGGAACAAAATGGCAAATCCAGTGGTGTTACCTGTTTTCTAGATTTTTTAAAAAAATCCGAAAGTAGAAATAATGATCAGTCTGTGTTGGAGTCGGAGGTTTTGGATTTCAAAAGATATTTAATTTACTTCAATTTTTGTTTTTCAAGTCTTCTTCTCGAACTAACTAAAAATATACTAAATACGGATTATAAATATGAATACAATAAATATATATCCGACAATAAGAATTTTCAGTTCCTCGTATTGATATTTTGTAAATTATACAATATTGTATTTTCTTATATTGTGCCACCAGGTAAAAGCAACCCATTTTCAGTTGTTCATAATAATAATAATAATAATAATAATTTCAACCTTTAAATCATGAAAAAAAAGACTGTTCCATCAATACCTCTCTCGTGATACAAAAAAAATTTAATTTCTTGATATATGTTAACATTCACCCAATTTGTTAATGTGTGTGATGTGGTGAAATTATTGCTGAGTTTAACTTGGCTATTTAGTCAAAATCATTCACCAATGTTACAATGTTAATAATATAATAATAAAAGTTCCACTTGACGGCGCGTATTTTGAGTTTATTGAATCTTTTGTGCGCGAAGAGGTTGGCTTTGAAGACGTGCGAATGAATAAATCTTAATAATATACAATTTGTTTAACGTAGCTTTATAAAATGGGACAGAAGTCGTTGTTGCTGTTGTTAGAGATGCAATTTTCCATGTTGTTTTAAGTTTCGTTTCTTCAGCTGAGGTGAACTTTTATTGCTCGTGTTACTATACTTGTATTCATTGGCGGATCTATTAGGTGGGGGTGGGGGGCGGGCGGGGTGCCAAGGCGGCTATAGTCCCCCTCCCCCAATTGAACCTGAACTCTTAACAGATAAAATTAACGTTGATTAATGGCATACTTTGTAAAAGAGTTACTAGATTAATAACTGTTATTAGTTATAATTGTTTTTGTTATTAGTAATATAATTGTTTTTGTTATTAGTAATATAATTGTTATCGTTATTAATAATACCATATTAATAAATTTAATAATGCAATATAAATAACTTTAATAAATAATAATTGTTATTATTTTTAATAATATCAATTGTTAATTGTTTATTTGATGCATTTTCTTTAACGGTAATCTATATAAACTTTGGGTTGTAAAACCATAATTTTTAAACAAATATTCTCCCTGGTTAGCCCCTCCCCTTCGATGTGTTGTTTTGTATTTCATAAGAATATATAGGTTTTAGAGGAAGTAGTGGTTTTTCAAAATAAATAGGAATATATCCAAATCTTTACATTGGACGACAACATGCATAAACGTACTATAATAAAGGTGTTAAAGGAACGAACTATTCAAACACCTCCTAATGGGGTTAAGATTTCGACGAGCAATTTTTAATAAAATTTACCGTGACATGGGGCTAATTAAGTGGTTTTTCGAAAGAATTTTTGTGGACGTTTTAGCTGCAGATGAATTGAAACTTTTTCTTTAGTGTGTTTTCTTCTTTGATTATTTGAGTAAACAAATTCATTTTCTATTTTTTCTGTTTTAGGTGAGTGTTGGACTATTTTATTTGGTTCCTGCGGATTTGGTTTACTGTAAAACGATTTGGGGTACTGTAAGTAGAAAAAAAAATGTATCTTTTAAATTTAAGTTAGTTCCAGAAGAAACCTTGAGTAATGTTAACAGAAGTAAATCCAATTTCTTTTGAAATTCAAAACCTCTTTCTCCAACACCATGAAAAATTAGTTCCTTAATGTAATCGATGTATCTGACTATAACATTACCATAAACCAAAAATATTTTGTTTTCCAAATGTTGTTTGAAGTATTTATAATTGTATTATTAAAGAGCTGGAATTCAAAATTATATTTATTCAAGCCTTTTAACAGGAGAAGAAAATATTTTATTTATTCAGATTTTTATTAAGCAAAATTGCTTTGAGCTCATTCAAAACTTGAAACAAAACAAAAATTGTACCTTCTAAAAACTGGCACCTTAAACCGCAGCCTATTAAGCCTAATACTAAATGTGGTTCTGTGTTTAGTAATGAAATGTGCTAAATACGAAATGTGTTCTAATTAATATAACACGTTTTACATTCTTCCTCTTCCATCATTATAAATATTTAAAAAATACATTTTGAAAAAGCAAATGTATTATGAACACCGATTTATATAAAACTAACGACGTAATAATTCGATGAGCTGATAACATTTACATAAGTGAAGTTATACAACTTAATTATATATTTTTATGATGTATATTTCATTTGTTTATGAATATATAAGCCATTATAAACTTATAAAACATAGTATCAAGCCCTAATTCTTAAACTACTTATAAAACAGTATCAAGCCCTAATTCTTATACTACTTATAAAACAGTATCAAGCCCTAATTCTTAAACTACCAATAAAAATTGTTCCGGCGTGATATGGTAACAAAAAATCATCCCCCAAGTAGCTTCAATGTATTGATCTATTAAAACTATTATTCTATGTATAGTAGGGTGATTCTTAAAAAATCAACTTTCGAATTTTGGACGAGACACCCTCTCATTTTGTTTTATGCTTTAAAATAATCTTTCTATAAACATTAAAGATTTTAAAAACTTACTTGTGTGGTCACTCCCAAACCTTACGGTTTCAAAATTTCTAAGTTTTATATCTCGGGAAGTACCCATTAAATATATACTTTAATCTGAATTTTTTGAAGTCGTATTTTAAGAAATACCACAAAAAGAATCTATAAATGAATATGAATTTCTTTCTTTCAAAAATATATGCAAAAAACGTACAAGGTATACATCATATTGTTGTATTTGTAAATGGGAAATGTAGCGTGCTATTGAAGCTTATCTACAAGGAGCGATAGGAGTTAGGAGTTGGGTGGAAGATTATTGTTAGTAGGTGGGCCGGTTAGTTGGGTTTACCAACAATTTGGCCCACGTGGAGGGGTTAGTGGAAGTAGTTAGTAATAGTTGAAGTTATTGATACTAGGAGTAGCTGGATAGAGGAAAGAAGGTTTGCTTTGAACTGGTGGTATTAATGTGAAAAGCTACAAATTTTCTGGCCCCGTCGGGAATCGAAAAACAACAACAAAAACCCCGTATTTTATCGAAACGCTATCAGAGTCAAACGCAGTCTTTTCAAGAAAAAAAGAAATAGAAACAGTTGGACTCCGTGACATTTGGAATTAATTAAGGAACTGAAAAGTACAAAATAGTATTGAGTAGAACAATTTCTTAATCGTGAAATAAACTAAAAAATTTCTTTTTCTTTTAACTCAATAATTACAAAACACTTAGAAATTTATTATTACAAATTAAGATTATAGATACAAATGCAATTGGACTTCATAACTATCAGCAACCGGTAATTGATGGTTATAAAAAGAAACATTAATTTAATTTTATGTACTAAAAAAAATTAACTTTACATCGTTAGTTCATATCCGTCTTCTATTTCACTTATTTTACACCTAAAGTGGCTTTGAAGCGTGTGAGGAACAAATACTAAAGATTCACCAGAATCCATGCGCATAGATGGTATTATATATTAAACACATTCAATAATTCTGAAATTTTATATAATATTGCTCTCGTTTTCCGGGCTAATAAACCGTGGTCCACGGCTTAATAGCCCGGAAAACGACAATAATATTAATGACACCGGCCGTGAAAGCTTACATTTATATAGTTTGTATAATAAATACACCCCAAAAAATTAATACTAGGAAGTTAAGGAAGTTAATATTATTGATTTCATTTAGCCATTAAACCATTGATTTCATTGAACCTTTATAGAAAATAATTTGAAACTGTTAATTTCTTTAATATTTTTGGCAAAAGAAAAAAAAACATTTTGGTCCTGAAAGACAAATTAAAAAAAAAATGATTTCTGTACGCACGGTTTACGGTATTATATCCGTCAGAGCGACTAGACTGATGTAACTCCCCAAAAATGTTTCAAATGATAGTTTGAACCATTCTCTATCCTGTGGTGGTGAATTTTCATGCTCTATTTGGCGCCATGGCGCCAAAACGTAACACACACACACACACACATATATATATATATATATATATATATATATATATATATATATNATACAAATCGATGTTCCCCTGCACGTCCCGCTTGAACAGTGTCTTGTCAGTACGCATGCACTTGTTTCCTGCGTACGCATGGCAGCAGTCAGCTGCCACCGGAGGAATGTCGACGGCGAGCAGGCAGCGATCGCGCGCTCGAGGTCTGCCCGGTTGCTGCTGCCTGCGGTCGGCGGAGTGACGAAGCGTCCGGCCGCGGCGACTGCTGGCTCTGGCTGACCTAGTACCAGAGGCGGTGTGGAGAGGTCGCATCCGGCGGGGAATTATACGGCGCTGGTGGAGCGGAAAGTGGAGCTTCTCGGGGGTGGATGGGGATTTCATCTATATATCTAATGTTAATTTGTCTTGAGAAATATTAACTGAAAAAAAAAACATGATCGGAAACGCTCTGTGTTTATTAGTTTATTATATATTATTGGTGGTAAATTACTTTGTCCCTAACGTGGTAGTAGGTATAGTAGTTTGTAACATTATTTATTTATTGTCAATCAAACTGGCTTGATGTTGGTACAGAGCTTGTGCTCAATGCAGCCAACGCTTTTATTTCACCATCGTCCACAAGAGTAATGATATTTGTAACCTCTCGTTGTGTTGACAGGACATTCGAATTTCTCAAAACTTAAATATCTCCAACATTGGCCATCAATACAGTTCATTTACTCTTGAGGCTATTCTGTTCTTTCTGCATCGAGCGTGGAACGAATATTACCTTGTGTCTTAGCATGTTGTGTTATTAACTTGTATTTCTTTATAGTCGCTTTTGTGACTACCAATAATATTTATTCGGATATTAATTAAATTCGTACGATGACCATTTGTGTTAAGTAGCCATATTGCATAATTTTCAGCAAAGTTACATGACATACATAAAAATATACAGTTTTGATATTTTTACTTTCCAATTATACAGAACACCTTAAGGACATATTGTAATCGGTAGAAAAATTATCTTTTTGCTCCTGTTTTCATATTTCATAACGATGATGTGCTATTTCGTTCGTGTGTATGTATGATAAGAATTTTGTTCCCCCCATAACTCGCGACCAAATGGTTGCATCGAAACCAAATCTGAGATTTGACTTTGAATACTTTGGGAATGGAAGTCTATTTCTTGACAGCTCATTCCGACTTCATTTACACACCGCTCTCCACTTCCGGTTTTGGAAAATTCAAAATTTTGAAAATATGAATTAAGCATTTTGATTGTTCAGTTAATTCTGCGTACAGCTTAATCGGTTTGGAGACACAGCGAAAACATTTTACAAAATTAGAGTTCTGTATGTTTTGGGCACCTATAAAGTATTTAAGGTTGAAGAATATTAATGCAATCTGTACTTGAATTTGCAGATAAGATATTTCGAAGGTACAAGTTTGAGGGTAAATATATTGGAACCGATTGATCTTTTAAATCGGGTTTGGAGATACTTAATGAAGTGTTTTTATTTTCTTATATTTTTATTGCAAACTAATTTGTGTAGTGGTGTGATCGCTTCGTTATGAATTATAATTGGAAACTTGAATGGGGCACATTTCAGTTTTTTTTCTTCTTCATACATGAAGATTTTCAGCAATATGTCTGTATTTCGGTCAACTATGGACCACGAAACCGAGCACTAGTGAGGCCCATTACTACATGTGTATAATCTCTAGACAAGTTGTGAATCGCTTTGTTGGGAACAGCGTCTTGATATAATCTAGATTGCCGTATCCATGTACTACGACTGTGGTGGTAAGTCGCAGAAATTTCACTTTTACACCATCTCAACTACATGAAATGAGACATTGAAGTGAGAAGCTACAATGACACTGTTGGGAATCGAACCCGGGATAACTTGGTGGCAAGAGAACACTAGTCTTAAGCTACCGAGGGTTTTTTTAAAACCATAACAATGGTATAGGAAGATGATTCTTGCAGTTTTGCCAGAAATGATAATAAATAATAATAAATTTATTGTCAAAAAACAGTACAAACTGCGTATGACCACGTATGATACAAAACAATTATTTAATTAGACCCACGTTTCAATCATTTATAACGTTGTTCTTCAGGTCACGATTAAAAACATCGTCATAAAGTATAACAAACTAATAACCTAGGCATAACTTTTGCTCTGGTGAAAATGGCGACGAGCCGGGAATCGAACCCGGCTTTCCTGCTTTGATCGAAGGGTTGTTAACCACTACACCACCCGTTCGCTTTCCACAACTGTACACCATTTCCACCCAAGATCTAGGGCCTAGAGAAATATTTATCCTTCCACTCATCTCATATCTTCTCCACGTGGAGCCACACGGAAGAGATATATGCATATCTACGTAGAGATTAACACCATTGCACAAAATGGAAGTCAATCTCTAGAACCAGCATTTTAATTTTGGAGTGTTTAAATATTAAGGGTTTTAATGCCTCCACGAGGAGAAACGAAATAAATAACTGAAATATTGGCGTGATGAAATAATTAATTTTTATTTCTGGTCAAACTGCAAGAATTATTTTCCTATATTTTTATACTTACTGTTTTTTATTGATTTCTTTTTCTATTTCATGACGGGATTCAGACCATGAGACCTGCTCTTCCACCTAACCGTGACCATAGTGAGGGAATTGGGAAGGAGAGATGTTGGGTTACCGGGGAACATGCGCTACCGAACCAATATTTGTCTGGAGTAGGGGTGAAACCTCAACCTCACCTAGTTCGGTCGAGTAGGGTTTGGCGATTTGGTGGAAGCAAAGCCATTATTCGATGGTTGATCGTGTGCAAATTCAACGCTAAAATGGGACCCAGCGAGGACTACATATAACTTGGTTAGAGAAATCCCCAGTCTCTTTGCATCCAGTTCTAGAATGTGCTATTGTTACTATTCAATACTTTTAATTTGTATAACTAGAAACACAAACTTAGCTACGGAACAATTGAACTAGTCCTTAAACTCGAAATTTGTTTATGAAAAAGTAGAAATCTCACAAACGTGCAATAAAATTGTATTGTAAATATTGGTAGTTTTTCTGTATAAGCGCGTGAATTCTTTTTATAATTTATGTGCACCCGACGACGACGCAAACAACTGGCCAAGACGTTATCTACTGAATACGCAGAAAATATAATATTGCTTGCTTCCGGAGAGTAAATTAGTATTTTTTTTCCTCCACTTGGTCATACGCAGTTTGTACTGTTTTTTGACAATAAATTTATTATTATTATTTTAATCGTCCGCAAACGTCGTAAATCGTAATTTATTTATTTATCTTTGTTATATATTTGAATTAATAGTAGAATTAATATCATGCTTTATTATACAGTAGAATACGATACATATTATTCACCACTAGTTCAAAAACTTGAATAAAAGTTACGCTGTTGATGTTAAAGTGAATAACTTTTAGTTGATTTTACGAATTTTCGTTAAAATTTTCTTTCAACTTCCCAATAAAAAGCACTACTCTGTTGTGTCATGTGGGCTAAAAATCTAATATTATTGATATAATTATTTGTATTGTTATATCACTATTTACCTCGATGATCTCTAAGAAAAATTCATTCATTTTATTTTGCTTAGTTACAACTTATCTACCGTATATTGTTTAAGTAAAATAATTTCTTTGGTTTCTTCCACTTGGATGAAAGGTATTTCTTCCGGACGGTTTTGCCATATTATTTCCGTTGTTTTTCACTATGGAGGAAACTTGCCAATCCTACTTCTGGGTCATGTATACCTACCTATATTACTTATTCCCTGAGAACTTGAATACTTCTGGAGACTCTAGTGAGGTCTAGAATGTTGGCTATAATAGTCTCATTTTCAACAGTTAATGACAACAATATTTACTTCCGGTATGCAACTTCCAGTCTGTGCGTGGGAAAAGTCTACCATCTGGTATTTAGTAATAGAACACTTTGTCAGGATTTCTGAACTTGACGCATTTCTGTTTGAATAAAGATACTTTTTTAAAAATAGTATGAATAAACAACCTAAGTTTATTATCAAATAAAGATAAAATTGGGATTGCCGTGAATTTTTTTATTATTCAATAATATATTGTTCGTTAAAAACTCAGGTCGCGTGTTCATTTTATTAATACAAAACGTTATTTAAAAATAAATACCACAGCGGCCAAAATGTGACTCATGCGATCATAGTTTTCTGTTGCATTTAAAACGATGTTTTGGAGCAATCTAACGTAATTGTCAGATGTTTCATATAACCTAAAACATGGGTTGAGACAGACATCCATCGAAAATCGATGGTGCTTATTTTGGAGGTTCCAGATGTTATACTTCGAGTGGTTGTGAAGTTTCTACTATGAAGCATGATTATGTATGTAACATGTAATAACCTTGCTCTAATGACCTTGCCGTTTACGAACCTTCAATAAATAAATAAATAATATAATAAATAAATAATATAATAAATAAATAATACAATAAATAAATAATACAATAAATAAATAATATAATAAATAAATAATATAATAAATAAATAATATAATAAATAAATAATATAATAAATAAATAAATAAATAGGTCCCTTGATATCGTTAATGGCTAGTGTGCTCACTTACCGCGGAGGCACCTTGGGTTCAACTCACGATGAAACCAGAAAAAAAAAATTCCTTCTCTTCAAAGTTTCCCCCTTCAGTGTCTCAGTTCATTCGTCTGTGATGAAAGTACAGTGAACAATCGCGGTTTATATTCGGTCTTGATATTATCTGGACGCTGTTTCCCCCAATATCCATCACGAGTGTGTAGTATGTTGAACTGAACCTGTAGCACGCATTATTGTGTTCCTGAGTTGGCTCAAATGAAAAAAGAATAATTTTATTCACTGTATTTCGTTATGGAAGAAAATCGTTAGTCTGCAAAACTCAAGGAGCATAGAATGGTAAGGTAGTCTCGTTTGTACAAGATCTTTATATTCCTTGGAATTATTTATTATTTTTTAAAATAGTTTTCTTCAGGAGCTATGTTATAATTTTTTTTTATACTTCCCATGTGTTCTGATTATTTGACGAACCCTAAAGTCCCAAGTAAAAAAAAAATGTTCTGATTGTTGTGTGGTACCTTCATTGTGGAAATAATTAATCAATAACGAGTATATAATATTGTGATGCCATCATTGCAATTAATACAGTAGTTTTATAGCAAATAATTTTATTTTCATTGCGTACAAATATTACAAATACATCACTTTTCAATTCATAAATAGACACATAACATTTCAAGGTTCACAATGTTAACAAATGAGCACCACGTTTCTACAAATCAAAATGTCGTCGAAAAAAAAAAAAAAAAATACAAACTGTTTTTCATAATCCACGAAAACTGAAGTGCTTAATAGATATTTCTATTGTACTTTATGACATCAGTCACTTATAATTTCAGAAGTTCTCGCTAAGACACGTTTTAACGATTAAAGACCATACGAAACGGTATTTCAACTCCACTCGTTTTAGCTTTCGGGGAATTATTATAGCATTTCGCGACGAAGCAGCGCATCTCTGAGAAGAGTATTTGAATAATTTAACTATATCAAACCTTCTTACTGTCAAAAGAAATTTTTAATAGCACTAAAATTACCTTATTTAACGCCCGTACTTATGCGTAAAAGGTCTCGACATCATGTTTGTTCGGAATCACTTGAGCCCACCTTTGCTATTCTATACTCCAAGTCATGTAACGTTACCGAAAACTACGCAATATGGCTGCCTAACACGAATTGCCAACTTTACGAATTGAAGTTATATTCAAATAAATATTTATATTAATCAGAAAAGCGACTATAAACAAATACAATTTGATAACACCACAAACTAAGACACAAGGTAATATTCGTGTCCGAGGTTGGCGATATATTTAAGTTTTCAGAAATTCGAAAAGTCCTGCCAACATAAAGCGAGGTACGAATATAATTACTTTTATGGACGATGTAAAAGTGTTGGCTATACAGTGCACAAGCATCGAGCCAATTAAACTGACAATTTTAATTGTCAAGAGATCTGTTACAAACTGCCTAAGACTACGTTGAGGACAACTAAGTAATTTACTGCGACTAATATAGAGCAAACCAATAAACACATTTCATTTCATTTCATAATTTCTTTTTCTGAAGTTTTTTCCTGATTTTAATTTCTCGAAGCAAAAAAAAAAAAAAAAAAAAAANCGAAGTCTTCTCTCATTCTTTTCCCGAGTTCGATACTAAGTTTATCTTATCTGTTCCGTTCCGTGCCGAAGAGAACATCCCATTCCGTGTCGGAGGTCTACGATCAGCCGTGCCGTGCCGAGCCGGTGTGTTCCACCGATGATGCATCCTTCCCTCCCTCCCGCGCAGAATAGTTGCGCGTTTCTGTCACAGGCAGCGTTGCGATCGACGTACGTTAACATTCGTCGGACGGAAGGCCAGCGTAGTCGATAACTGCTTCTGAGGGAGAGACGGTCGCAAAGGTAACCACAAACATTCCAACGGACGGTTCTCTATTAGCGTGTCCTGCGGTCGGATATCGGGCGACACCTAATGGCGAGAGGGAATTGCGTGGGGATGGAAGACAGAAAGACAAACAAGGCCTGTGTGCGTTCCATTCAATTTCACACCTATCAGCTGCGCGTTTGATTTTCAACTTTGAGTTTCGAACTCGTATTGTTTCTAGTGCAGTGTTCAGAAAATTAGAAGTAAATATGTAAAACACTGGAATTAATGACTTTGTCTCGTTTTGTCAACTTTTGTCTCATTTTGTCAACCCAAAACGAGGAAAACCAAAACGATCACGAGAGACAAGAAAACAACAACATAAAAACAATAATTATACCATTCAAGTTCATTTATTAAATCCACTGTAGTTCAACGCATCACACGACTTTTCTAGGACTCCCCACAATATCAAATGTTTTACAGTTTTATTTTATAACTTATGTATGGTTTCTGTTACTTTGTGAACGCATTTTTCGTAATGATTTGCGTGTTTCATGTGGTTATGACTAAATGCTAAAATTATTTCCCATTCTGTTACGTTGCTGTATTTACTATGTTAAAACTTATTAAATTAAGCACGTGAATTACTTCATGCTATGAATATTTTTTTTTTAATTCCTCGAAGGAGAAGTACAAAAATTGTTCTATAAATTTTTTGGGCACGATAACTTAATTGAACTAGTTTATATTTCTATAATAACTCCACAGGCACACGCTCGAAGATAATGGTTTGTTTTGAGAACTAGATCTATGCATCCTTTTGTATTTGGACGCATAGAAACAGAATCCGGGACCAGAATCGCTTTTTCATCCTCCATTTTTTAATTGCGAAAAATCACACCTTCAGATACTGAAAATACGGATTGCAAAAAATCTGCGGGGTGATAGAGATTTTCTGAATTCGGATTCGGATTCGGATTCGGATTCAACGCGACAAAGTATTTAAGAATACATAGCTCTTATCTTTGGAAAACACCAACATTTTGTGTTTTTCTTCTTCTGTATTTAAGGACAGTTTTTAGCGATTAAAAAAAGGTGATGGAGCAAGTCTGGACCCGGATTCCAATTTCGCAGGTGAAATATATAAGGATGCGTAAGTCTAACTTGTGTTATAGGCCTTGTTTGTGCATATTTTTTTCTTCTATTATTTAAAACAACGTGGAAAGGCGTTGATAGGCAACCCGCTAAGCGGACACGCATTTCGGAATGCGTTCCCTTTCTTATCTTTGCATTTGCAGACGCTCTTAGACTTCTCGCAAGATGAGTTGGTGAAGCGCTCATTTCGAGCAATTACTGCGTAGTATCCACCAAACAGTTATTGCCTCTGTCACTCGCACAACGTAAAAATAAAGATCTTACCATCAACACTCACTCCGGAGAAAAAGAAAACAAAACTGTAATGCATTGTGTATTTTGTATTAGTCTCAGTAAATTATTTTATTGACCTCAATGTGGTCATACTCAGTTTGTAACAGTTCTCTTGACCGTAACTTATTTGTATATTTATTTATTTGTTGTGAGTCTAACTGGCTTGATGTTGGTATAGAACCTCTACTCAATGTAGCCAACACATTTACTTCGGTATCGTCCATAAGAGTAATAGTAAGGGTGCCTCGCGTTCTGTTGACGCGATATTCGAAATTGAATTCGTAGCCAACCTCGGACAACAATTAATTCACTTGCTCTTGTGGCGCTGTCCTGTTCTTTCTGCATCGTGCATGTGAAACGAATACTTTGTGTCTTTATTTGTTGTGTTCTTAACTTGTATTTCTTTACAACAAATAGTCGCTTTAGTGACTACTATTAATATTTATTTGGATATTACTTAAATTCTTTGTGACCACGCTTTCCTTGAAATTTTCGCGAGTGAGTTTCAAGAATTTGTTACATAGAGGTTGGCAATATGTTTGAGACAGCCATATTGAATAAGTTTAGGTAAGGTACTGTGACTTTGAGTGTAGGTTCAATACTACTGCTATATCACTTAACGTACTTTTCACACCAACGCCAAAGAACAATAATTGACAATTGAAAAGATGCAACTGCAGCTGTCGGGTTTCAGGACGCTTCGGGTAGGACACTGGTTCATCCGACGAGCGAACGTGTGAAAAAGATGGTTTTCGTAATGTCTACCATAATGTCTACCAGTGAGATGGTGTTCGCAGAAAGATAGTAGTGGCTGTCTTATCGGCTCCACTAACTCAAAACGCGCCAACTCTATGCAAGGCAGTTTTCGTCGCGTAAGAAAAATCCATACACACAGTGGAATGGGCTCTAATGACCTCGATGTTGACGAGCCCTAAAGACCCCCCCCCCCAAAAAAAAAAGTATTAACTACACGAAGTTGTCTAATTCCTGAAAGAATGATGCTCGTATTTTTAATATTGGTTCATATTTTCTTTATATTAGTATTCTATATAGGTAGCTGAATCCGGACGAATAATATAATAATAATAATAACAAAAAAAATAATTTTACAAGTTATGTTGGTTGTGTGTGTAATATTTAAAGAATCATTCAAAAGTCTAACAATATTCCTTTGTTATTTTTGAATATTTAAATTACTTCGTTATTTTTATGAATAATAAATTCTAGAAACGACAATCTAATATGTCACAAATAACTTATTTATTATGTTTTAAGTTGAAAATTCGCCTGACTCCGTTTGTAAGCACGTGGCCTGCCATTAACCAGTAAGCTAGGGCGAAAATTTCAATATAACAAACATTAGCAACGGCTCACTCCATAAAGGTATTCTATAATCCGCATGTTTTAATCAGAAACCTTAATCCACAATGTTCATACTTAACACCTTTAAATTCATTCGTTTTCATTTCACCTTTAGTTCTTGTACTTGAAAACACTGTTCTTCACAGCCTTTATACTTTTTTTGCTTCTACATTTCGGTCACGTAGATTACACGTTCAGTGGATTGTCCACCTCACATAACCTCACATAACCTCACAATTGAACTCTGGCGGACACATTAGTAAGCTTCGTAGTCAACAGTCATGCAAAGGAAAATTCAAATGTACTGATCGGCAACCAATTTTAATTGTTTTTCTGCTCTCGAAATTCATTAATATCGTCCATACTTTTCATTTTACTTGCAATAATCATTTGAAGAGAAGTTTTTTAAAATTTCAAATAACTTCGTCGATTACTTTTTCTGTTTTCTGCACCACATTCTTTTCAAATAATTCACTTTTATTAGTATAAATATAGCAATTAGTTTTTTAATATCAATTGGATGTCACTCTCATATTTCGCTTCTTCTACCACTAAACACCGTTGATTTGTGAAATGTTGACGAGAACCAGACGGAAGTCCGCGGTGAAAAACATAATCCTCTTACATTCGTCACCTCGGTAATAATTTTTGGACAGAAGTGCGATTTGAACCTGAGATTTATTGCTCGCATTTGGAATGAAAATGAGACCTTTTCCAACTGGAGGAGAGCGCGTCAGCGTGAAAGCGTTCCACGAAATTTATTTTTGTGCATCATGACTCGGACGTAGTTTTCCCAGAGAACTTTTGATCGCGAAAAGCGTCTTTGAAAATATAAGTGTACATGATTTTAGTTCCCATGTGTATTGATTCCGCTTATAAAACTCGCCATTGTAACTTTATTTATTAATTTAGTGTTTTTTTTGGCGAGGTTCTGACTGTAGTAACTGAATCGAACAAATCACACAAATAAAGTATCTTATTTCAGACCATTAAAGTTTGTATTCCCATTTCCTTTTTCTTTTTCGACATTATAATTAAAAATTAGGTTTTTTGAACGCGTGCCTAATGGTTGGCATGGCGGACACGTAGTTGTTGATTCGTAGGTGTCGTCTTCGCTCGGAACGTGGCTAAGGTGAAAATAATATAAAATAAGTTATTTAAGAATGTCACTCGGTTCTTTATTGATGGATCTTGATAAATTTTATTTATATTGTGAAATTTCTTCTGAACTGGGCTCTCGTAAGCGCATCCAGATGTTTACTTCATACTCTTATTTTAATCCATGCCGTTAATCGGATATCGATGCTTCATGAGAAAGATATGAAACTACCTAGATGAGTATTGTGAAATGTGTTTGCTATACGTCGGCCGTTCTTACACTCAAGTTATCAAGAGTTTCAGCACTAAAAAATCAAAGATGGCGGACTCGACTGGTGTTTCAGGACAGCCACCACCACAAATTTTAGAACAAAAACCCCGACTCTCGTTAAGACTCGGACTGCCTCAGATTGTCGTTTGATATTAGAATCATCATTTGGTGGCACTTACACTACCTTACGGGTGTACCAACGCTATGGAAACAACACAGTGACTACCGTAAAATGAATTTCGTTGAAAGTAGATTAATAAATTAAGATTTATTGGATAATTTACTTAATGTACTTTATAAAAAGGAATGTTAATTTTGTGTTGCACTACAAAGGATAAAAAAGAGTGTTTTAAGGACAGGCTCTCCTAGAGTTATTTCGCCAAGTTCTGTGGTAGTGAATACAACGTGTGAGATGAAATAATCACTGAGTCGAGTAATGTACGACATAAGGGGGAATCAATTGAGTAGGTTGGTAGTTCTCCCAAATTTTGTAACATTTCAGATGGCAGCTAGACTATACTTTGCACTTGGATCTGTGGAGCTCACACCAGTTTTGCAAGCCATCTACAGCGGTAGACCCACTCCTGTGTGTTATATGGCTCCAGGGGAGACCATCCGTTTGTTCAGTTCTAAATAAAGTTTTTGAAGATCGAATTGGCGGCTTTGGCTTGAAGCACCGGTCCAACGCTTCGAAATGGATGTTTGAAGACGTCTCCCTTAACCCCGGAAGCTGCTTTATTTGGTGGTTGACGGAAATGTTGCCTTGGGAAGGGAGACCAAGACAACGCAACGTGGCAAGATTTACACAACTCTAAGTTCAAAGTTAGAACGGCCGAGGAATTTGTGAAGTTGTCATGCGCTACTCACAAAATGTCATTACGCTACAACTTCAAAAGAAGTTGATGAGGTTGGGATTACCAGGAAATTGAACCAAGTTATAACGATGGATTCCTCACAGTATGGCGGACCGGACTAATTCAACAAGGACAAGTGGTGGTTTCAAAAGGGAGTGATATTTGAAATTTATGTTGACGAAATCTATCACTATGGAGGTTTCTGGGTTCAAAGTTAATAAATGTTGAAATAAATTTATCGAGATATGTGACACAAAGAAAATAAAGATGGCGGACTCGAGTGGAGTTTCAGGGCTGCCACTAATAAAAAATAGAATAAAACGTCAGTCCTTCAATACTTGGAATCGCGCAAAAATACGTTATCATCCGTGCGAATTTCACTATCAGAGAACATTAATTTTTAGTCTGATGAGAGATGAAAAAAATTCTAACCTCAATTGCGCCCATAGCTAATTTTAAACTTCAGGTTGATCCTCATAATTTAGATATTACGAGGAATATGTTCAAAACTTGCACAAATATCTCAAAAATTGGAGTTAGGTTTAACAATAAAGTTCAATTAAAAAAATAAATAAATATTTTTCTTTAAAATATAACTAATACTGAATATCATAAAATATTTATTAATTTTACTAAATAAACTTGACAGCTTTCTGACACCACACCCAAGAAAGAACACGATAAGTTACATAGAAATTTGGGAGAACTGCCGACCTACACAATTTATTTCCCCGATAAATAAATAAATTTTATTGTCAAAAAACCAAAAGTTACAAACTGCGTATGACCACGTGGAGGACAATAAACTAATTTTACTCTCCGAAAGCAAGCAAGGGACCATCCCATCAATTCCGATCAAGGGCCCTAAGGCAGAGGCGGATTCAAAAATTTCAGCAAAAGTTCCTAGATAAGATAAAAAGTTAGCTGCGAGTTATAATACATATATAATGTCANATTTGTAATTTAGCACAAAAAATTTATTTTACAATTACAAATTATTATCGAACTCTAGATTATTCTGAGTATAATATTTAAAAATCATAAGAGTTGAAAAAACACTAAATTCACGATTTATTGTTACAATAAACACGCCCCTACACAAAGCCTAGAGAACCTGTATAACCTATTAGTAGGAATAATTAATCATACTAGGAATAGTCGAAAGTGGATAGAAGGAGGGTTCACTTTTCAATAGTGACAGCTATATACGAACTTGGATATTGATGTGAAAAGCTAAAAAAAATTATTTTGCCGTATCGGGAATTGAACTCGGAGTGTCTTGATCCGTAGTTACCTCGACGTATGACAGTGTTTTAAAGTATTTTTAGTGTTGCTGATTAACGGATGATGTCTGCACCATTATTTCTGCTTATCATATTATTTTTGTTTAATTCTTGTATAGCTCCGTTGCCTTACGAGTTCTATTAGCCGTCAATTGTTTTCCTAATTGCATGAAACAAGTTGTGTAGAAGCTCGCCATTGTTGTCTAATGGCGCCTCTTGGTCTCCTTGCCCCATTCAAGTTCTCAAGTACCGGATGAACAATTGTCGATGTGATTTCGTGTTGAATGCTGCTCTTTCCCCGGAAGTTACGCCTTCTATTCACGGGTTAATGGAATGGGTCAGCCCACTTTCCTCTATCCGTCAACGGTGCTCATTTAATCGGTAGTTGCAGCATACTTAAAATATATTTTACAACTAAATAAAACAATATTAAAGATGCACTAAAGGATGCTAAATAATAATAATAATAATAATAATAATAATAATACGATACAAATCACAAGAAAATAAAATTACAATCATTTTAAGTTTAAAACAAAGATTTCCAAAAATTAAAACTGCAACTATCCGTTCAATGAGAGTGAATACCAGGGCATTGTATGCACAGCCCATGGCTCTACTTAAGGGGAATTTTACAGGCGTACAGGCAACAAAAAGCCTCGCCACACATTTGTACATAAATAATATTTGTAAATAAAGCGCCCTATTGAAATGAAAAATTTAACAGTAACGCCGTTTCCTACTCATCCACTTTTCGCTGTAATTTAATGCGTGAAATGGCAGATGTTATAACTATCTAAAATAAAATATTGTAGTGTTTGTATATGTGAAATGTAGCTAAGTGCTATTGAAGCATATCTACATGGGGCGATAGGAGGTAGGAGGGTAGAATGGTAGTAGTATAGGTGGGCCGGTTAGCTGGGTTTACCAACAACTTGGCCCATGTGGAGGGGTTAGTACAAGTAGTTAGTAATAGTTAGAGTTATTGATTCTAGGAGGAGCTGGATAGAGGTTTGCTTTCCAGTAGTCACAGCTATATAAACTGGGACAGAAATGTGAATAGCTACAAATTTTGTGGCTCCATCGGGAATCGAACCCGGGATGACTTGGTGACGAGCGACAACTGAGCCACGGTGGGACAAATAAAATATGAACTGTAAACATTGAAGGGTCATATATATGGATGTATAGCGTCTTCACTTCCACGTTACCGCTGAGTGGTTGAGCGCGGGTTCAAACTTGGCTCGCTCAATCTAGATGAAGTTTACAGCTGAGCTTCCCTCACCTACTCTTAAACACATGTCAGTTCAATACCGAAAGTTCCCTGCTAAACCAACATCTCTCATCCCAGTTCCCTCACCCAAGTCACGGTTAGGTGGTAAACTGGGCCCCATGACCTCGTCATAAAGCCATAAGACAAGGAATTAAAAAAAGAAAATGTATATACTGTAGTGAGATGTTAGGAGTAACAAGGTCAATGAATGCTGTATGTTTTAAAGGATACCTTTATTCATTATCACCGATTGTTTTATTATCACAATAATTCAGAAGATCTCAGCGGTGTTTACAGGTTCCGAGACGAACTGTAAGTGATTAATAAATAATAATAATAAATTTATTGTCAAAAAACAGTACAGACTGCGTATCACCACATTGAGGACAATAAACTAATTTTCTCTCCGGAAGCAAGCAAGGGACCATCCCATCAATTCCGATCAAGGGCCCTAAGGCAAAGGCGGATTCAAAAATTTCAGCAAAAATTCTAGCGAGGATTCGTCTTTACGACATAATAAACAAACACATTCTTCCGCTTACTTCCAAAATGTTATACATTCATAATTGTAGAGACAAATGTGTTAGTACTTTCTCATTTATTTCATCAAGGAGGTGCAGTATTTGTTTATCACTATTCATGAAATATCCCGCAAGTTGAAAGCTTTGCAGTGTTTCAAAACGTCCTTATGCTTCTTTAATACAGCCGTGAGATAACCCTTTGGAGCAAATTCATGTTATTGCACTAGCTACACTCNCCCGAAATCATATTTCCCGAATCATTTTTGGAGCAGGGAAAATCCTGAGAAAATGAATACCTTAAGTTTGAAAGTGTTTGCTATAAAAAAAGTACAATGAAATGTATTCCTCTGTTTTGCATTTCTCCTTTGTCAAAAGTTTGTAAGGGGTATCTAGTCATTTCAAATAATATTAATTATTCTTATTCAGTTTAGTTTAGTTTAGTTTAGAAATGGTTAGTTTTTGATACTGTAACATTGAGAGGTACAGATAATCGAAATTGATAGTTTCTGTACCTTGGTCATATTCTGTCTCTTGTCTTTTTATTTCGTTTAAAATTAAATAAATATTGTACGCCTTACGACATACTATGGGCGAACAGTACATATTTTGTGATAAAAAAGTGAACTATAAAAACTCACAAGTCTTGCATTATTTACTTAATTTGGTTATGTAATGGACGTTAATTGAAATAGAATTTTATTTTTATTTATTTATTAAAACAAAAAAAAATTTACAAAGTTAAATCCTACTGAGGTAAATTAATTACCTGTAGCAGGTCTGTTAAAAAAAACTTGCATACTAGAAATTAATTACTAGAACTTGCCTACTAAAAAGAAAGACACTATAATAGCAAAACTATATTGTTACTCATATAATCATTAACTATTGTATCCCTGAAGCTTATAGCTAGTTTTAAGAGACAAAAGCAGTTTTCACAATTATACAATTTTAAAATAGTAACAAAAACACAAACAATATACTATACAAATATCTAAATATTGGTCTTAATCCATTTCTGTAATTTTTTCTTTATAGTTAATATCTTATAAGTTAATTTTTTTAAGATTATTTGGCAATGAATTAAATAATCTAAAAGCTATGAAGTAAT
Source organism: Laupala kohalensis (assembly GCA_002313205.1). NCBI lineage: Eukaryota > Metazoa > Arthropoda > Insecta > Orthoptera > Trigonidiidae > Laupala > Laupala kohalensis. The sequence goes on from NNCF01129753.1 coordinate 150,450, forward strand.
TGTTTTCAATATTTATAATTTTAGCAAACTTGGGAATTAGTAAACTTTTATATCTTGTTGTACGTGTCATGCGCAGTCGGTAAGCGCATGAGCGCGTTAAGCTCATGGTCCCGAGTTCGAATCTCGGCCCCGTCTCCCATTTTCATTCAACAAAACATAATTAATATGTTACCAGGCGGTGAGGTTCACCGCAATCTAAGAGATATTTTTGTCTTTTTTCGTTGAGATTTTTTTTGTAATATAAAAATTTCTTGCGTTCTACTCTATTGTATTGTATTCTGGTGAATCAACAGCGCCTGTGGGAAGAGAAACTGATGCCCAGCCGCCAAGTTGTGGGAATCTCCCACACGTCTTGCGTACGGCGAAACTAGGTTACGCTAATTGCTGATGGTAGCGACGCCCAACCACAGTGTTGGTTTTGTGATTGATATAGTGTCTTTGCTCCTCATCTTCCATTAACCTGATTTCACGATTTCTAAGGTGACAGAGGAAATACAGTTTTAGTGCGTCCGTTTTACGAGACAATGGGTGGGTGAGGATGTGGTGTGGGGCGCTCTCTCCTCGCTGAATGGAAATTTCGGACGTAGGTAAAACATCTTTTGCGCGTCTCAAGAGATTTTCGTGCTATTATATTCCATTCCCTTTCCCGAGGAGGCTTTCCCCAGCTTTCCTTTGATACCTTTACAATTAACATCCATTATGTAATCTAATTAAATAAATAATGGACAAACTTACGACCTCTAATATATATAGCGGTTGGTGAATTGCTTTGGCCACTTAATTGTGTCTGTAAGTGAAGTCCAGAGGGACGAATACTTGGCAACCCAAGTTGTATATTATTATTATTATTATTATTTTATTTCATTAATACATCTCAGCTTCTGCTGGTATAAATAAGGTACGGATACAAATCAAGCACATTATTATTATCATTTCATGAACTTCTTTTTTGACAACTTGTAGTTGGATTCAGGTATGGTGCGGGGTATACCAAGCATCCTCACCTCAAACAATGTCACAATTTAAAAATATTCTACAGGTGTTAAGGATGGCTGCTTTTTGTAATGTTAGAAATATGTTTTTGGGGAGTTGATGCCGAGTGATGCTCAGATGCAAACTGTGAGAGATGACTCCAGTGGTGGACAGGACTATAGTAACTATATATACACACTCCATATTCCATAAGCGGAGAATTTCTGTTTTAAAATCTTCATATTTTTTAATTTTATCATTGTAAGTAGTTTATGAGTATTGGTTACTGCAATATCTATGATGTGTGTGATTTGATTCTTGAGTTTGTCTATTAGAATAATATCTGGTCTATTGTGACGGATTGTCTTGTCGGTGAGGATAGATCTATCAAAATAAATTTTGTATCTGCTGTTCTCTGAAATGGATTTTGGGAAGTACTTGTAGTACGGGACAGTGTCCTCTATTAGTCCATACTTCCCGCAGAGTTTCCGACGGATAATATTAGCAACCTGATTGTGTCTGTGGGTGTAATCTGTCTGTGCTAATAGAGTGCATACTCCTGTGATGTGTTGTATAGTTTCTGGTTTAATTTTGCATCTCCTACATTTGTCATCTGCTATGTCAGTGTCTTGCGATATACAATTTATATAGTCTTTTGTGCTTATTACTTGGTCTTGAATTGCCACGAGAAATCCCTCCGTTTCTGAGTATAGATCCCCCTTTGTAAGCCAGGCGTTCGACGCAGCGTTGTCGACACGAGGCTCATCTAGATCATGAGGATGTCTACCATGAAGTGGTTTAGATTTCCATTCGCTAATTGTCTGACTGATTTCAACGTTAATTTTATTTGGTTGTGGAGAGTGGTCTGCTAATTTAAAGGAGTATATTTCATGTCAGTTGCACATATGGTCTTGTAAAAGATAGTAAAGTCTTTATTATTATTATTATTTCGATGAAGTTGTGTTCACAGCTTTAAAAGTGTTCTAGTTGGTTGAAATTTCTAATCCCAGGTTGCTACCCGCTGTCTAGAGGATTATATGCATTTCCTTTAGATTAGATTAGATGCATGTGGGCTGTGCCAAAAAGTATCTCTTGTATTTTGCATTCTCTTAGTTTGCCTGGGGTGGAACCAAAGTGCTTCTTTAAATTTACAGATAGTGGACCAAGAGAATCTACAATGACGGATAATCTTTGTTTTAACCCCCCACATCCTTATATTTCTGCAGTTTTTCCGTTTTTTCCTGCGCTACATTTTCATTAGTTGGCACTGCTACATCAATCAGCAAGCAGGTTCTGTTTTTTAGGGTTCTTAATGAAAATATCCGGTTTATAGACAGTGATGCATCTATCGGTATAGATTTGCTGATTGAACAGTATCGTGATATCCTCTGTGGTTTTTACTTCTCTTTGCTAGTATTTATACCACCCTTCTGAGGCTGGCATACCTAGATATCTTTATTATTATTGTTTCTTTGACATCACGCTGTCATCAGTGGCTGCAGTACGTGCTGACACCGAGTTGACTGCCGTGAACCTAGAGTGTTTCTGCATTTTTCATACCAATTTCCGCACGATATGCGCCGCGCTCAACAACACTGACTTCTGCATCCGAAGGAGGTTATGTCTGCCAGATATAAGATTTATGGCCTCACACGTCGCTTTTGATACTAGGCCAGTCGCTCCTATGATAATCGGCACCACTGTGGATTTCATATGCCACATTCTCTGCACCTCTATCTGTAGATCTTTGTACTGTATTATTATTATTATTATTATTATTCCATGGAAATTTTATGAATTATACTACTAGTGACTCGAACTACAGTAACTGAAAGATGTTCACTAGCCTTGAACAAAAATGTCGAACTCTACCAATATTGAAAAGAGTAATAATAATAATAATAATAATAAGCACAAAACACAAAGGAATGTCGCTTCTCCTTTATCAACTCCTGCTCCAAATTCCATGTCGAGAAGCATCGCATCACCTTCATCTCCAACGGGACAATGCTTGAGTCTTAAGTTCAATGTTCCTCTTGTTCGTAATAGCGCCCTCATCTTCTTTTGCCCCCCCCCCCCGCCACGGAAGCGTCGCCCTTCCTCTTCCGGCGCCGCGCTGGCACTTCCGGTAGGGCATTGTGCCCTCCTCCACCCACGACTCAAAAGTTCCTCTTCGGCGGAAGTCGTCGCTTGCTGCACCGGAAATAAGCTTTTCGACGAGGATGAGAGGGAAACGGGACTACGTAATGGCCGCTGCTCTCCAAATGGAGATGTTTGAACAAAAGGTTGAAAAAATTGTTTTTAAAGCTGCCATAAAAATATCTACGGATATGAATAAAAATATTACGTGACGCTTTTTTATGAACTTGTGTTCAACGAGCATCTGCTTTTGGGTTTTTTTTTCTTCTATCCTCTCCCTCATCTCATATTTTTTCTAAATTTAATTGAGTATTTTAATCGTCCTCGGCTTTCATATCTCCGTGATATTACTTTATTAAGTTTTATTATTTGATGTGTTAATTGACGATGTGGTGAGTTTCAAGACATCACGTCTCTTCTTCCGCCTAACCACATGATTTGGTTAAAGGAATTGGGGAGGAGATGTGTTGGTTTAGTGGGGAATGTAAGGTACCGAACCAACATTTGTCTGGAGTTAAGGTCAAACTGGTCCCCAACAGTCCCCGAAGGTGCCTAAGGGGTTCACGAAGAATAGGTCTTGGCACTAGGAGTATCTCGCACCGGCCGGTTTGATCCCGGGATAGGCTCAGTACTCTTTTTACGGCAGGCTTAGTAGGCCTGGGATTCAATCTGGTTGTTTAGGGGAGATGAAAAATCCCCTCCCCACCGGGGATCGAACCCGGGCCACCTAGACAGCAACTCGTCCAGCCAGTCACATAACTTGTTTCGAGTAGGTGAGGGAAATCACAGCTGAAAACTTCACTTGATCAGTTTGGCCAAGAGGAAAATTGAATTGATGCTTTTCCACTCAATTGTAGCAAAGACGCTACTATTGTATATCTACAAATTTATACTGACTGTGAAGTAATAATTAATGAATTCGGTTGGTACGTCCTGATACAATACGTTACAGGTTATCCACATCTTCAAGAGAGTCATTATGTGGATATTGTCCCTTTCTTTTCTTTTTAATTATCTCTGTGTTTTTCACGTATTTAGTTTATCCTGCTTCTCTTACTGGAAGTGCTAGACCCCAGCGCAGGGGAAGGGACGTAATTTTTCCCCTTTTTTATGTCGTGTTTCTGTAGATGTCACACATAGTCGTTGTACATAGTTATGATAAATCTATTAGTTTATTATTGTCTAGCAGTAGGTACATTTCTTTCTTCTATTGGTTCGTTTAATACTTACGTGCCTTCTTTGTAGTCTTCCCTATCCTTGCAATATATTGCTCAAAATTCCCATGTCCCGTAAGTATTTCTAACATATCTCTTGCCGGAGAAAACCATTTTCTGATTTTCTGTTTTACCATCTGAATTTTACATCTCGTGTAAATAATGTAAGATAATACAACGTGAACTGAGAAGAATATAACTCTCAAAAATAGTTAATATACTCCATAGAAATACCACAATAAAATAAGTTTGTTTTTTAACACTGCAATAAACTTATGTAAATTTACCTCAATGGCGGCATATTGCTGGAACGAAAACACAGTTTGAACAAATCTAATAAATAATTACATTTAACTCTAGAATTTTCACCCGAACATTACGTGAAAATTTTAAATAAACGGATCTTATATTAAGATAAATTTACGTTCTCGGAAACATTTTTTACCAAAAACTTCAGTCTCGCCGGTGCATCGCCGATAAGTAAAGAAATAAATTATAATTTTCAACAAACACATGTCGCATGTATCTTGTTTTTAGTGTGAAATAGGTAAATAATATTTTTTCTATGTTTTAGTTTATTTCATTTCCAACATTGTTGTTGAAAATTATTCCTGTGTTGGAAAATAGGTTTCTGAGGTACACAAGGAGTTAATAATAATAATAATAATAATAATAATAATAATAATAAACTGGTATATTATGTGGTTAGGCTCAATTAATTTGTCACATTAATAAGAGGACTATATAATTACTCTACCCTGGGGATCATTCCGGTATTAATTAATTATCCTTAAGGAATTTAGGAAACCTTTTATGCAGTGCTTATTCACTATAAACACACAAATAGTTTCAAGGAAAAAGTGTTGCCCAGGTATATCATGGTAAGTAATGGGAAAAAGTATTAAAACAAATTATGTTTTTAATAGAAAAAAAAATCTCAATCCACAATATAATATTGCGGTAAAGTACTTTATGCGGTGGTTCCTGTTTTGTAATTCGATGTTTCGCACCTAATGTATGAAGATGAAGTTATTATTACTCATTATGAAAAATATCAAAATTCATATTTTTATTAAAAAATATTGTAGCTTAAATGGCACTTTTAGAATGTACTCAATTAACAGGGATCGATGAATAATTTTCTGAGGAATAAGCTGATTTATTAATTAAAGAAGTTTAAAATGTAAAAAAAGTTCAGTAAAACGTCAGCTCCAGAGTGGCATATCCAAAATCGAAAACTTTAACAAACTTGTACGTAAGCACATTTTCTACAGGTTTACAAAAATATCGTCAGGTCAGGCTGTGTCTCAAGATTTGCCATTTTTTAATTAGTCTTACTCAGCGAAAACAACTTTTTAAGTTGACTTCTTGTAAAAGCTGTCTCCGACTGCCACCAGAATGCGCTGTAATACACAATTTCTTTCTCAAGGCTTCGCAGCGTTTCCTTCATTACCCTCCGGTCTGCGAATTTCGTTATCCGTCATTAAACCTTGGAAATTACGCGCCTTGACAGACTTCTTCTTGAAATTTTCCATCAGCTCAACTTCATTTGAGCACCAATCGCCTGCGTGGGTGAGAGAGAATTAGAAGGCAATGGACTACGGTGCGTCGATCCCAGCTGGGAATTCGTCTGCCAGCTCCCTCTGGCGTCACGGCTTCTATATTGAGAATATGAAGTTGCGAAAAGGTCAGAAAAATAATTTTAAAAATACTGGACCGTGTCCCACTCAACTTTCCAACTCTAACTCTAACAACAAAACTGCAGTAAAAAGTTATTTCAATAAAAAAATAATATAACTAGCTGATTACCCGGTGTTGCTCAGCATTTTTCTTAATCTTCTTTTACTCGGAAAAAAATCTATCTATATTGTAAGGTCAAAATACTTTTACTTACAGATTTTTAAAACATACAGCATCCTAATTTTTCAGTCGTAGTAATACAACTTTAATTCAAAACTTGACCGTATACACTACACCAGGGGTCGGCAACCTATGACCCGAGGGTCACCGAGTGACCCGTTTGATAACTTCAAGTGACCCACTTTAGTTCCGAAAATAAAGTATAATATATAAAAATAAATTATAAAATATAAATATGAAACATGTTGAGAATTTAAAAAATTGAAATTAGATACTATGAACAACATTTTAGTTCGATTACCATGGAAGTGTTTATGTATATAAGATCCATGTCGAAAATATCTCTGACCCAAACGTCTTTAATACTCACATTTTGGTTGATTTTGACCCGCGGCCAGAAAAGGTTGCCGACCCCTGCACTACACGACCTCGCGGATATCACGCCGGTGGAAAATTCGCTACCGAGGCATAACGCGGCTGCACCATTTCATTAAAATTCTTGTAAAATCTAAACTTTTTGTCGAAATTTAATGATTTAAAGATGCTTTTTATCCTTGTTAAATGTTCAAAACAAATCCATTCAATTTGATAATGATATATTTTTACCTTCTTAAATTGGAGTATTTTAACACTTCTTTTAAATAACGTTTTATCTATAATGTAGGTTAATTTTTGTAGATACACCTATGTTTTCGCGGACTTTCTGAAAAACTCTTTGAGGTAAAAATATCGCTATTCATGTTGCCACCTATCTCTAACCGTTTTGGCACTTTTTTCTAGATTTTTTTCGACATATGTCGTCAGAAACAATTTCTAACTTTCTTATCACATATTTTGAAAATAAAATTAGGCTATGTTCATTCTGGATGTCTAAACTATCTCCTTGCCAAATTTCATCACAATCAGTTCAATGGTTTAGTTGTGATTTTGTAGCAAACAGACAGACACGCTTTCGCGTTACGCATTTATATATTAGTATGGTTTTATAGATAGGACATTAAATATATTAAAATTATCAATCACAACGACATACTAAACAATATTCAATCAATTTAAAAACATATATTTCCACACCCTACAAAGAATATGTTGACTACACGTCTGTATATTGAAAAAGGGTTTTCCTGAAATATCATCTTCCTTCTTGAACTCTTTGCAATTCACGTTTTGACTGATCCGAACAAGCCACCTCCAAGATGTATCTCGAAAATGGAGTGACATACGGAAATGCCGTTATGAAATCTGTGCGCATTAAAAATGTTTTTATTCATGTTTTCAAAATTTACGTTTTAAGAAACCCGAAGTAGAGCATAGAGTGTAAATGAAGTCGAAAGGACCTTCTATTCCCAGCGCAATCAAAGCTAATTCTCAAGTTTGGTTTCGATGCAACAGTTTGCTCGTGACTTATCAATTAAACAAAATTCTTCGCACATAACACACCGCATTGGAAATAAACGCCAAAATTTAAAAATAGACTCTCCTGGGGCCAATTCGTATAATCAAATTCAATTTTCCCCCCCGACAATACTATCCTTATACATTCTGTGTAATTGAAAAGTGAATATTCATTCCGAAATGTGTCTGAAAAAGGTGCAATAAATTTGTATCTTTCACGTAGACTTGTATCGTGGTTTCCTTGCGATGTAGATCCAAATCTTTGAGAAATTCAGAGAGTATCGTAGAAAACGAGATGGAACAAGTAAAATCTACACCACAGTATAAAACAGTATAGACGCTGAGGAATATTTTTGACGCTCTGCGATACAGAAATATTAGCTGAATTATTTTTAAAAATTGTTTTAAATATATCTTAAGAAACATTGATGAGATCTAGACGAACTCATTGCTAACTCTTCATTTTCTTGTTTTTTCTTCTGTGCGTCAGATTTGTGCTACATATTTGTGCTACTTATTTGTGCTACTTATTTGTGCTACTTATTTGTGCTACTTATTTGTTCGACGTTTTGCTCGTGTGTCTAATGTATGTTGTTCAGATTCAATGCAGCTCTACAATAAATTTATATTTTATTGATAGTTTATTAATTCATTAATTATACATGGTTTATTGTACGCATTTGATCACCCTCTTTCTATATTGAAGTTCATTTGTACTGAATTTTTTTTTATTCCAGGAACAAAACTGTTAAGTGTTTTTTAGTTTAAGAATTTGTTGTTTCAAGGATTGAATAATTTTTAAGGATATTTTTGACGATATTTTTGTTTGCAGTTCTTGGTGCATTAAAAAGATAGTTTCGTATCAATAGGTTTTGCGACGAAATACTTCGAATGCTATTTGGATGTTCTACTTATTTTCGCAATAAATATACCACTGGTGCTATATTATTAAAAATGAAATGTTTCTTGATGAAAACTAATGAATATGGAAATATATTTCAGAGATCTCAAGTATGGGGAAAGGAAAATCTAATTAAAGGAGAAGATCGAGCAACAGTATTGACAGGTGTAAAATTTAGTTTCTCATGATATAACATGTTTTGTATTTCATTTTCTGGCTCTATACAAAAGATATCATCTACGTATCAGACATGAAGTACAGGTGTACAATTAGTGTTGACAATTAATAATTTTATAGGTTCTTTTTACTGTCTATAGGATTCAAGAAAAATTCTTGTAAAATTCAAAACTCGACGTGAGTGAAGACATGGAAACTCGAAGGCTGGAATATAAATTTTGAATAATGGCAAAAAAAAAAAATTACACGTACCGGACTAATTATTTTCTTGAATCTTTAGGAGTGTGGTGAAACGTTACATCCCCCTCTTCCTTAGGGCCCTTGATCGAAATTGATGGGATGGTCCCTTGCTTGTGTAAATTACTTTGTCTTCCACGTGGTCATACGTTGTTTTTAACTGATATTATAACTATAAATTTATTATTATTATTATTTATAAAATGTTCTGGTTCTGGCATGTGTGTCTCTAGAGTATCTTTTTGCCCCGCATTGTTTAAAATCGCATTTTCCCCTTCACATTCAATGTATTTTTGAGACCCATCCGTTACATACCATTAAACTTTATCTCCTAAAACAAAAAACACTTTAAAATACTACTGCACCAATGCGGATAGCCGTTTAAATTTTTAAAGTTTCCCTGGGGGATCACGTAATGGTGATTGCATCGTATGTGTGAAACAGGAGAAATGAATAAGGAGTGATTAGATTGGCCCAGAGCCAAGCATATGTATACACGATGTGAAAAGTTAAGAGGGGTAGTGGCATATTTTATGCATTTCGCGGCGTCGTTTGTGCCCTTGGGGCACATCAGAGGCAGAGCAACCCTAGTCGTCTCTTCGGTGTCGCAGTGGGGGATGGCGCGGGAAGGGTTATCCGCATACCCTCTCTATAATACAATGTCCTAGGGGTGCCCCAAGGGTCAGTTTGTGACCCGCCATTTTGCGCCGTTGAATTTTCAGTCGAAGGTTTTGAAAAATGCGTCAAGCAAAAGTATGTGTGTTTCATTGCTACTTGATCTCGACTAAACCACTGAACCGATAGTGATGAAATTTGGCAAGAAGAAATAGAGGAAAGAGAAGAAGAGGAAAATGAAACATACCCTAGCTCTAATAGCAACGGGACCGAAAAGAACAAGAGGTGACCAAGGGAGGTCAGGAAAGAGAAAGGAAGGAGCATTGCACAAGTAAGTGGAAGCAATGCCAGACTCAGCTCGGGACGTGATCCTTTCTCTTTCCTGACCTCCCTTGGTCACCTCTTGTTCTTTTCGATCCCGATGCTATTAGAGCTAGGGTATGTTTCATTTTCCTCTTTCTTCTCTTTCCTCTATTTCTTCTTCTTCCCCTCCCCCCAGGGGGCTAACATCTAGTTAGTACGTGTTTAGATGGTCACGATATCTTTTATTTTTAAAATATGTGATAAGAAAGAAATGGTTTTTGACAATAAATGTCGATAAAATCGGGAAAAAGAGAGTTATATTTGCTTACGTCGCCTAAATGGTCGGAGATAGGTGACACCTATTAATGGCAATATTGTTCGCCACATAGAGTTCGACATAAAAATTCCGCGACACCATATGTCTACCTACAAAAATGAAACTAAATTGTCGATAAAACGTTAATAAAAATTTGAGCTTTAAAATGCTTCAATTTAAGAGTGTAATTTAAGAAGGAAAAAATCAATTATCGAATTTAATGGATTATATATTTTGTGCATTTAACAAAGATAGGAAATGTCTTTAAATCGTAAAATTTCGACGAATATTTTGGATTTGACGGGAAGTTTAATGAAGTGGTGCAACAGTGTCGTGCCTCGGAAGCGAAAATTCGACCGCGAGATGTTGCACGTTTTGCACTAAAGTTGTATTATGTATTTGAAAAGTTAGGATGCTGTACATGTTTTTAAATACAAAGTATTTTGATCTTGCAATGTAGATAGATATTTTTGTGAGTGAAAGAAGATCAGCAAAAAATCAGAAACTATTTTTTTCTTCTCATATCCACATTGATGTCCAGTGAGAATCTATTAATGTTGGTGGTTTAGTCGTATTGGCGTATATTCTCAAACTATTTTCATTGATATAACTGAGATGTTTGTTTTCAGAAAACACATACTTCAATTAATCCAAGAATCAATCGACATGAAATTTATATCGCAGATGATTAATTGGAATTTTTGCCCGGAATTTCTCTTATACCAATCTTTTATTTTTACTCAGAGAAGAAAAATCTATTTTTATGGATGTATCAAATGAATTGCTAGGGCGATATGCTCTCTATTGGTTGTGAACTTACAAATCATCGGAGGTTGATTACTGATTTTCACCATTAGACATGAAATAAAATAAATTAATTCGACCTTTTGAGCTCTTATCCTACCTTATTCGTGTGGTATCCTTTCCAACACTAGTTCATAACCTTTCCGTAATCCGTGGAGTTCCAGAAGGGTCGAGTCGTGACTTGGCATTTTATGTCGTTGAATATTTCATTCGAATTTAAAAAAAAATATTTTATTTTTGTACGAGAGCTTTTCGAACATCAGTGAATCCGATGAATTTAAATCGTGAATTCGTTTAAATATCAATTTCCCATGAATATACATGGTTCTATTCTCGTTTCGGTGAACTGTGGAATACGACAATGAACTCTACGGACGTTTGGAGGTACTCACCAGACATTAGGGGAAAGGCCTAAAGATAAATGCAAATAACTGAATTCATGTTTCCCATTGTTAAGGTACTTTTACATGTTTATACACGTATGAACGACTTCTCTGAGATATATGTCAATTTTTATGAGCTAATATAGTTACTTTTTGACATGTCGCGCGACAGCACCTCAGACAAATCCTCATACATTTTGTATGAACTTCATGCGGGATACACGTGTATGCGCATACAAGTCGCAAATGCATTTGCGCATGCGCAGAACCCATGGCCAGTACGCGCTCCGCCATGTTTCTTTACATTCTAGCTGAGCTTTTGTAGGTTAAGCCATTGTTGTCACACGTATTTCACGTAATCGATTGACTCCCGTAATCTTAAGTGTTGAGTAGTGCACATTATATTAGATTAGTTTATTTCTTTAGTAGATTACTACATCGGTTTGTGTTCTTCCCTCGCGATACACCAAGAAATCCCTGATACAAATCCCCAAGTGTAAACGCTGTCATATACATGTATGAGGTAGAAGTGTCTGAGCTCATACAAATCGCAAACTTTCGAAATGTTGCAACACATGTATCTAGTACACATCGCTCACTCGAGTATATCTAGTGCACGTCGCTCGTACATCTATAAATGTACCTTTAATATACACGGCAGAAGACTAAGCTTTCGCACTACGATATAGCGACGGCATTGGTTGGGGGAAAGTTCGAAACAGACTAATTTCTTGAGAGTAGATTTACGCGAAGGATTTTTCTTCCAGGACAGATCTTTTGTTTCCTCTCTTGTCGAAATTGATAACTGACACTTATTTAATTTCCTCTGTGAATTAAATTTTCAAGTTAACCGATCTAACATCTATTCAAATTTTAATAATGAAATTAAATATATTGTCAAAAAAGGATTTAGCGCGTGGAGGACAATAAACTAATTTTCTCTCCGGAAGTAAGCAAGGGACAATCAATTCCGATCGAGAGCACTGAGGTGATAGAGAATTTAACATTCCAGCACACTCCTTGGATAAGAATGAAAATAGTTTGGTTCGTGATATAATATTTACATAATACCAAAAAATATTTATTTAATAAAATACGAAAAGGTTATTTCACAAGAACATATTATTCTGTATAACTGTAGATTATTCAGAAAATAGTCTTTATAAATCGTAACTATTAAAGTATCTCTGAATTTGCGATTAATTATTTCATTAGACGTCGCCCCTAAGCAAAATATAAAAAGGTAAACTGTTTCATTATACAAAACACTAGTTTCATCAATTTCACGTGTTAAGCCAGTGTTATGAGTACATGTCCACCATGCAGTGAGTTTTAAGAGCTATTACCGTAAATCAATTGAATCCGATTTGGTTAGTGGTAAAAGTGCGTCCAGTTCCTCCGGTGGCTCAGGTGGTAGCGTTCTTGCTCTTCACTAACTCATCCCGGGTTTGGGACCAAAAAAACATTTGTAGCTTTTCACATGAATGTCTCTGTTCATATAGCTGTGACTACTGAAAAGCGAACCCTCCTCCTTCTGGCCACTTCCTATTATCCTAGTATCAATAACTCTAACTATTACTAACCACTTCTACTAATCCCTCCACGTGGGCCAAGCTGTCGGTACACCCAGCTAAGCGACCCACTCTTACTACTACCATTCTACCCTCCCACCTCCTACCTTCTATTGCTCCATGAAAATAAGCTTCAATAGCACGCTACATTTCCCATTTACAAATACTACTATGGAATGGAAAAAGTGTGTCCAGGAGACAGGGATGTATCATCAGTACACTCCACGTCCATTCGCTTCTCTTGAGTAGCTTCTGACATTGACGGACACTGGACGAACAAAAACTCTCTCACAGAAGTAATCTATTGATTTGTGACAATCAAAAGTTTTCGTCTGTCCTGTCCGTACTCCGAGCCGTCTCTTCACACACACACAAAAATTTTTTTTGCTTCAGACGAAAACTCTTTCCAGGAGTAAAAAAAATGGGAGTTAACTAAAGGGATTTTGGACTCTTTTTCTTGTGGACTGTTTAATACTTAGTAGTTTTGGGTCTCCGCAAGGAATTTTGGTTTAAGTCGGTGTCTTAGTCTTTTACGAAGATACAAAACAGACACCGGAGTAGGAGACCTGTCACAATCTTATTTTGTGAACAAAAGGACTCTCGAAACGTTTGGTTCTAAGGTAATGTACAGTTGAACCGTTGTATTTTGAATTCACTTTTTAGAAATCATTTTTTGTAGTCTAAACTACAATAAAATTAACCAATCATCTTAGATTACTATGTGACGAGTGATTTTGTTGTCTAGTGTAGGAAAGACCCAAAGTTGACACTTGGACAGGAAGATGTACCGTAAGTGTTCAATTAGATGATAAAAAAAATTTATTGTCGAACAAAGCACTTACAAACCTCGAAATACTATCAATTCCGATCAAGGGTCCGAAGGTAGAGATGCATTTAACATTTCACTACACTCCTAAGACACGTGAAATAATATCCACGGAATATCAACAAATTTATATTTTAAATAGCACAAAATAGTTATTTAACAAATACGAACTAAAATTTTGAAATAGTTCTTTGTTGGGTTCCTGGGCACGTGGGTATTATGGGTAATGAAGGAGCTGATGACGCAGCGAAGCGGGGAACACGGAACACAGTCCTTGTCCATTCATCTGTTCCTACGTCAGATTCAAAAGCTGCCATGAGATCGCCTGTTCTTGGGCCATGGCAAGTCGAATGGCAAACTCGCGCCTTCAAGCTGAGGAAGGTAAAGGATTCCGTTAAGACCTGGGTGTCATCATCCCGTGCGAACAGACGTGAAGAAGTGATCCTTACACGTCTTCGTATTGGCCACTGTTATCTTACCCATGGTCATCTCTTACGCGGTGAACCTCCTCCCATCTGTGATACTTCAACACTTACCGTGGAACACTTTCTTCAGGAGTGTCTCAAATATAGAACCAGCCGACGGCGACACAATCTACCCAACAGTTTGAACACTGCTGGGACAAAATGAACCGATTTTGATATGTTTTTTTTTATTCCTTCAGGAATGTGGCCTCCAGAACAGTATCTTATCTTTTTTTCGTATGTCGTTGCTCAAATCCATACACGAAACGGGGCTCCTACTACAAGTTCTCGGGAGGGTTTGGATTTAAATGTTTTTCCCTTTACTTTGAATTAACTTTTTTCTCTCTCCAAATTTTTTTTCTCTTGTTTTCGGTTTTTAAATTTAAAAAAAATATATTTGAATATATTGTAATTCAGGAGGGTTTTTGGTGGGTAGGGTTGAGTCATTCGGCGAGTTCCACACGCGGGGAGAGTCATGTTGGCTCTCCCTAGTGCGTAACTGCATTTTCCCTACCTGTAAAAGTTTTTAGGGCTCCAATGACCTTTGATGTCGAGATGAGCCGTGAAGCCCCTATCGTCAAATCTTTAAATTGTTGAGAAAACAAAATTGCTAATCATCGGCACTATGAAAGTAACATCAGAATGCCGACATTTATAATAACATTAGTATTAATGGGTCTGCCGCCCATAGGCAGTTCATTTGAAACATTTTGGGGGTACGTTAGCTTTGACGCTCTGACAGATACAATACTTTCAGAGGTTCTACTTCATTTAAAACTTGCTAATGACGAAAAAAAAAACTTAATCAAAAAATGAGGAAATGTATTAAACGCCTACGCCTCCGTGATAATTGGATCGCGAATTGGTAATTGTGTCTGTCAGCCACTCGTACAGAAGAGACCAGGAGAAAGTAGCTCGTATGTACTTCTCACCAAATAATGGTCTCGCTGTGAGCAATTTACGACTCGGGTTTAACTCGGGACAAGGCTGCACGGGTCGTTTACGCTTCCTTAATGTATCGCTTCCACCGCAGTATCCGCAGTCTCACACGAAATGTTTGTCGCGTGCACTCGCGCAGTGATTGCACGAGTGCCACTGAAGAAAACAAGCTCTAACGTTTTACTTTTTCCTCTTTTCTTTTTTACGAAGATTGATGATAAATATCAGGGGAACGAGACACGTCTGGATTTATTCATTAGAAAAATAATTTTTAGTGAATTTTTAATAAATGAATTTATGGACAGTTTTTCATAACTAATTTGATAAGTTAATTTAATTTTGTTATTTTAATGAAATTTTTGTTTAAATACATTAAAAACAAAATTTTTATATATTTGTTTTAACTTTTAGTGTTATTTTACTAGGGGACAGTGCAACGCTCCTATTTAGTCAATATATGAATATTTTTAAGTAAATTTTTAATGAAGAATTCTTATTTTACCTATTATTTTTCTAATTAATTATTATTTCTTATAATAAGTTACTGGGAAATGTGTCGTTTATCAAAAATGGTTAAATGTGTCCTTGGTAGCGAGTGTGGTGCATTGCTTCGGCGTAAAAATTTCCACGGAACACTCAAAAGTCATGAATTGTAGTTGAGCGCCCAGCGGATGCATCACAGACAGAAGGGAAGAAACTGTGTTTAGTTCACGGACGAGAGCCTATTTAAACATAATTATTGCCCTTTTAATAATTATTTTGTAAAACGAATTTTCACAAGATTGACAATTATGCCATTCGATTTCTGATATTATATAATCCCTGTATATCGAGTCTACCACCAGAAGTTTACAAGATGGCCGATTTAAACTTCTATTGGTGCTCGTATAGTAAGAGTAAAATCAAGAACACCTGAAAATAATTTTCTTTAGTGCAAAGAAATACAACATTCAAAGCCCGTTTTGTCCGTGACCAGATTTTAAAATAATTTCAATTTCCATTGTAAAACTAAAATGACTTTCGAGATTTGTTACTTTTAGATGTAAACTATTTTGTGAGAATTGAGAAGTTCGTTGGTTAATTAAGCATGAATATTCTTCAACACCTATTATGTGATTGCTACTTTAAGCAATATTCCTACAACATATGATAAAATTTTAATGAGAAATGTTTTGTTGAAAGCGACTTAAATATATCTCGAATTGGAGATCTGCCATTGTATTATTGACTTACATTACAAAGTACGATAACTTAATCCATACTCATATATAAATGCGTAACGGGAGTGTGTGTGTCTGTCTGTTTGCTACAAAATCACAACTAAACCAGTGAACCGATCGAGATAAAGGCAAGGAGATGGTTTAAGTGTCCAGGATGCACACATTTTTAAAAATGTGTGATAAGAAAAATAGAAATGGTTTTTGACAATAAATATCGATAAAATCGAAAAAAAAGAGAGGTATATTCGCTTACGCTGCCTAAAAGGTTGGAGAGACGTGACAACTATGAAAGGCAAATGTTGTTTTAAGAATTGACCTAAATTATCGATAAAACGTTATTAAAAATACAAGTGTTAAAATATCTTTGGAAGCGAAAATTCGACCGGCGTGGCTCTCGCGAGATGGCGTAGTGTATAATAATAATAATGATAATTTTGAAATTTTAAATTTATTTTCCTATTGTTAAAAAATCAACAATTATAGATAATATACATACAAAAATTTATACAGCAGTTATACATTAGTTATTCCGAATGAAGTTATACATGAAGTTAAACATAAGAAGTTGTACAAAATGTTTTTTAATAATGATGATGATATAATAATAATAATAAGCCTCTATTACATGGCGATTAGTTTTGTATTAATTTGAAAAATTAGGATGCTGTACATGTTTCTAAAAACCGGTAAATAAAAGTATTTTTATCGTACAGTATAGATAGATTTTATGTTTTCATGAGTAAAAGATTAGTCTAAGAAAAATCACAGACATAGCCGGGTAATCAGCTAGTATTCGATAAGTAGCTCATTTTAAGAAGGTCATATCTTCCGACACGCAGCTTTCGAAAGGAAAGAACTATTTCGGAGGTAGTATTGTTAACACGTCCAAGTTATCATAAATACTCAGATTTATCACAAAAGTATGATGGAATTCGAGTGGTGGAAAATTTTATATTTCAATTATTGGAATCTGAATAATTGGAAAATAAACATTTTCCGAAACTGTTACATGATTTTAAACATAATTTTTTTACTTGCCCTTTGTCATACCATTTTTTACGCACCATGAAAAAGAGAGAATAGCTGTGATCTAATGCTTTTTGTCGAGCTCTTCGCTTGATTCTCTACTGAATACGTGGATTATTGAATAATTGCCAAAATATTGGTGGAAAAATGCGATTCAATGGGAAAAACGATACCACTTATTCTGAACCAATAAATCGATTTGTAGGAATACAATCTCTTTTGTTCTCTGTTCAATGTGTGTTCGCGGAAGAATAATGAAATTATACGATTCGAATTGAATTTTACGAGTAAACTGGCAATGAATTGACGCGGAATATTCTGCGAGATAAAAGTATCCCAAGAGTTTTATGGAAATGTATTTGCTGTTCGTTGAATTATAAAATTTTTATTCGAATTTTAATTTGTGTGCTTTTTTAAATTCAAATTCAAAAGGATTTTATTTTAACAAAAAATATGCAATATATATGGCGGGGTTTAGGACCCGTGCACCTTACAGAGGCCCTAAAATGTACCGTGGGCTGTGCGCACTATACCGTAGTATTCACTCTCAATGAACTGAAACAGTAACTAAAAATAGAGGTATTATACTATTATTTGTTAGGTAAATGATATCAGTAGAGGAAAAAGAAATTAATAAGTGTTAATAAGTTATAATAATTTTTTTTACTGTCATGGTTTTTTTTAATATTAATTTTAATCTTTAATCTCGGCTATTGTTATTTATACTTAAATGACTGATTCGTTCATTGAGCACCGTTGGGAACCACGGAATACCAACGGTTAGGGCAAGTGCGCTAAGCATGAAAAGAAGAATCTGGTTGGTAACTGGAAACCTGTAACAGAACAAAAAAATTCGGCGGCAGAATCAAATAAATTCATAGAAAGAATACATACTTATCTGCAGGGCAAATTACATATGCATTTTTTAATAGTTTATACGGATTGTTAAAAAAGGGTTGTGACCACCCTCCCCCCGCAGGATAATGTTGAGGGATCCGTGAAACAGTTGCATATAAATTTTTACGTTAAAAAATAATTGTGTCATTTTACGAGGAAAATGTTCTTTTTTTTCATTTAGAAGGAGTTTCATTTTTATCATTTATAGTTTTCTCCATATAGGGATCTACGAATATCTTAACACAAATTCACTCAAGTTCCAAGTGATTATACGTTTTCTGTGTTTAGTATAAAAGTTTCAACTGGTTGCTTGTGGAGTTCTTGTTGTGGTTCCTTTCTCACTCGGATCAGGAATTTTTTTTATTACTTGTTGGGGATTGTGGAGCTAAATTTTTTTAGTTCTTTTGTATTGAGAGAAATTTTGCTAATGTAGAGAAAGTATGTAGCAATGATCAGGTCTACCTTGTGAAGGTAGAGTTGGCGGGGTTTTCAGTTGACGGAGCCGACAAGGTTCCCACTATTATTTTTTTGAGACTTTTTTTTCTTTTGTCAGGCATTATTAATCACAAAGCACAGGGTAGATCTACCCCTTGTATTTTAGGACGTTTGTATTAATTGTAATTTTACTTTGTTCCGAAAGTAGATTTTTGATCGTGAAGAATAGCATCAGTTAAGTTTTCAGGTAGCAGATACCAAAGTACTATAAGAAGAACAGTTGATTACTACAGACGTAAGATTTTTGATTTGTCCATATATAAGGTTTCCTTTTAAAGGGTTAGTAAACACATGCAAGTTGCTTCTGCGCATGCTCAGAAGTTAGTGGTACACTAACGCTCCTAGCGTAGTACGTTACAACACTTCTGTTTGCGTATGATGTTAGTGGAACGCTAGTGAGAGAGGTCATGGCGGATTCTGGTCTGGATTTGAGGTTATGTTGACATCTGAGAGATTTGTTAGTCGTGCTGAATTTGTTAGTCGCGCTCCGTATGAAACACGTGCTGGAGTTCTCACGACACAGTTTACTTGTGTACGTTTGCATAGATATAGTTTGTTTGTGTTTACAATTTTAGTACGAGTTAAGTCGAAGGTACGCTATTCAAAATGCATTGATTACACTAGCTCTTTCCATGTGCGTTACGCGTTTAGCGTCATGAACGTAACGTATGTGCTACGAATCAACAAACAATGACATACGTTGTCACATTAAACAATTAACAAATCTGATTACTATTTAATATTCGTAATTGTTTATTATGTATTTGATGAGTTGGTGTATTTTAACTAAAAGGTAATATTTATAAAATTTGTGTTGTAAAACCATGATTTTCAAACAGAAATGCTCCCCAGATCCCTGCCTGGTCAGATCCGCCCCAAACAACACATTTCTTTATTGAGTATCTGGAATTAACATTCGTGTATATTTTATTGGGTTCAATTTCAACTTCCTCTGTAAACCCCAAAACAAACTTGCTTATAAACACAAAGAATAAACAACGCCCCGCTCAATTAACTTCATCTCACGAAATTGGCTCATATTTCATTCTCTTTGGATGTCTTCCTCCACCAAACTTTTCCCTCTAAAACCCCTTTCATACCGCCATTTTTAAGCCCCACACATAAAATCCAATTTGAATATCCTCTCGGTTTTGTCTGCGTCATCCCCGTACATTCAAGGGCGTCTTCTTGAGAGGAGACTCCGCGCTGCTGCTGCTTTTTTTTTTTTTTTTGCTACCGTTTCTCTTTTGTTTCCTCCTCCCACGTGGATTTAACTTCCGCGACGCTTTGAAGCACATAAATGCTACTCAGAATTCCAGAGAGCGGCTCTCTCCTTTGTTTGGGGTCTTAGTTTTCTTTACGTCTCTCTCCGTCGTTGACAGGCGTTTGAAGCGCTCTCCTCTTTTGTTCCCTGCGTCCGTGACATTCTTCTGTTTATGAAATGGATATTGGAAACGTATACTGGCGATGTTCGGGACAGCTGCCTTATTGCGATAGCCAGGAATCTATACTCAAACTCATTGTAATAGTTTATTTGTAGTGTGGGGATTGAAGAAGTGGAGAAAGAGAAATAATATATATATCCCCGTTCCACAAATAAATATTACTAAAAGGTTGTGAGTTTCAAGAAGTGAACAGGACTAGTTTATTTCCGTAGTATGACAAAGGTCAGTGGAAATAGTTAATGCCCAATGACAGCAGGGGCACGCGAATTGGTAAAGTCCGTGATCTTCCTTGAAGAGAACAGTTGTTTGTTAGTAGTATTAACTCACGAGTTCGGCGTCGGTAGCGAAGTCTTGATCACTATGAGCTGAGAGCAGAGACGTGATATCACACTGAGGCTGGTTGAGTGCACACTGATACTAGCTGAGTCTGGTAGCGCACTGACATGAGCTGAGAGCGGTAGCGCACTGTCACGAGGTGAGTCAGGTAGCGTGTTGGCTTGTATCGAGCCTGGTAGCGTGCTGACATGTATTAAGAATCAACAGCGTATCACTCTTGGTGGCGGTATCGTTTGTTCATAACATACGCGACACGCCGAATTTTGACATGCGTTCTCTGAATTCATGGAACGTATATGTAGGAGCAAGAGACTGTGGCTCCTACATCATGTTTCTTTGCTTGGAGAATTTCAACTTCAGAAAAGAAAAAAATAAACGGAAACGCACTGTTATTTTGGTTTATTATACTGATATTGGTCAGAGTGAATTACTTTTTTGTCCTCAAAGTAGTCATAAGCAGTTTGTAACAGCTCCCTTGACAATAAATTATTTATTTATTGACAGTCTAATAGGCTTCAGGGGCGATCCGTGGCATAGTGCCTAACGCGATCGCCTTCTACCTCTGGGGACGCCGCTTCAAACCCGGTCCGACCCAAGTAGAATCCGAGTTGGTGGACGGAGCGGTGTTCGCGGCAGGTTTTCTCGGGNCTCATAATCATTCATCCCCATTTCATTCATAATCACCGCTTCAGGGGAGGTGCGGCAGTAAGGGCATCCGGCACCCTATTATTCCCCAGTTACATAAAACGAAGCATCATATCTATCCCCATTCGCCGACCCCACATGAATTGGGAATAACAAGGCTAGGTAGTTATTATTATTATTATAATTATTATAGTCTAATTGACTTAATGTTGGTGTAGCGCTTGTGCACAGTGTACCCAACATTTTGACTTCGCCATCATCCATAAGAGTAATGATATTAGTACCTCGCGTTTTGTTGGCAGAACATTCGTTTTCTGAAAACTTAAATCTAGGTCCAATATCGACCACCAATTCAAATTCATGTGCTCTTGTGGCGCTATTATGTTCTTCCTGTATCGAGCGTGTGTAACGAATATTTTCTTGTTGTTATCAAATAGTATTTTTTGTGACTGCTATAAATATTTATTCGGATAGAACTTGAATTAGTAGAAGTTGGCAATTCATGTTAGGCAACCATTTTGCATAATTTTTGGCAAAGTTACACGACTTGGGATATAGTGGATCCGGTTTACGATATGGAGCGATCTGAACGGACGATAATCCAGATTTTAGGGTGAATGTTGTAATGGTGTTTCCTTTGACTCTTTGTTAGTAGCGGGGTAAAACTATTCCACATACTTTTTCAGATATTCTGTAATTTCAATGTTTACTTTAAAAATGATGGAAGTGAATTGAGGTGCTGAGGGTGCGCCAAACGCTTGTCAACCTCATTATAAAATTTTCGATTAAGTTTTATATTTTTTTATATTAAAATAGTCTCGATTATTGTAATTTTATGAACTATGGTGTATTAAGACCTGAGAGTATCAATTATATTGTTTAAATTGAAACAATATACCTTTGAAGAATGGTGTAATTATTCTTAGGTTTTGCAGTAGTTTTTGTGTAATATTTTACTTCATTGTCCGTAAAGGCAAGTAAATTTCGTATCGTTCTATGTATGATACATGCGATATATTTTTTGGTGATTCAATTATAAATTACAAGGTCATTTATTTAAAAACTTTATACATCAGAGGCTTTATACATAAGAACACGTGCAACTTAAAGATGGTTTTACAACTTGAAAGTGTATGGTCATAACTTATTATTTTGAAGTAATTTTTATGTGACTTAATGTGAAATACGTTGTAGTTTAAATGCAAAAAATGTCTATCACTTTCGTAGTACCTGCTTACTAAGGTGGACAGGACACACGCAGTACTGGAAATGGGTAGTCAACTCGGAAACAAAGCTTAATGTCTCGTATTACAAAATATCTGTGAATCAAAGAATTCACGTATATTTGTCTCTTGTATAGTAAATCCTGTACTATGAGGTTGGAGAGACTCTTGGACCATGGTATATGTTATTGTAGTATTTGGGAAATGTAGCGTGTTATCGAAGCTTATCTACATGGAGCGATAGGAGGTAGGAGGTGGGTGGTAGGTCATTGTTAGTAGTTGGATTTACCAGACTTGACCCACGTGGTAGGGTTAGTAGGAGTAGTATGCAATACTAGAAGTAGCAGGAGGATTTGCTTTTCAGTAGTTACGACTATATTTTCTGGTCCCGCCGGGTATTGAACCCGAAGTGACTAGATAGTGAGCAAGCTTGCTAACCCCTTAGCCAGTGGAGGAGTGGACCATGGTATATTTCAACAATATAGAAACAAGTATGAAAAGACTTAACGTTTCTGTTAAACATTTTTATGGCGAACCTCATGAAATTATAGAGTTGGGGTATGAACGAAGGTTTTCGCCATCTGTTGAGCGAAAGTATTATTTTTGTAAATCACAAAATAGGTGATCAAGTATTAAGTGGGAATGCCAATGAAGATGCTCATTTCATTTGAAATAAATATTCTTCCTTCAATTTCAGAGATAACCTATCTCTTTTTAATGCGTAATGTTAATTAATTACTGTGTCATTTAAGAATTACTGACATTGTAAAGACGAAAATTGGTGTATAATGTTTTGCTACAATTATATGTTTGTATACAAATTTTTTACGGCGCAATACTAACGCACTGTTCAGATTTGGGAAATAAAAATATTAAAAATAGAATTCAGGTAAAAAATAATTATTCCATCTTTTAATATTAACATCAATTTTTATCACATAAAACATTGATATGTTCATTTTAAATGTTTGTATTTCACAGATTCTAATTCCCACAAGTACTCTTGTTGTTACGTTAAAGTCTTGAAATTTTCACGTATTTCTTTCATTGCGTATTATTTTTTGCAACAATTATATTAGTATTTTCCCTGGTTGTCAAGGAAATTGTACATTTATATTGAAAAATATGTTTTGAGAGAAACTCAATATCGGTAGCAATCGCGGAAGTATTTTTGTATATGAAAATAAAGATCACTATCAAAACAATTAAATTTTTATTAACGTCAGATCAAACAGTTTTTGGGAACAGATTATATCGAATATCTTTTAATGACATCCACTTATACAAAAACTACATTAAAATATTTTCTTTTTTTTGGACTTTAGGGCTCCGCAACATCTGGGTCATGAGCCCTCACATATGTAGATATTTTTATATGTACTCAGGGAAAATGTAGTTACGCACTATATGGGGAGCAAACGTGACTCTTTCTTGTGTGTGGTACTCGTCTAATAACTCAACCATACCCTTTAAAAATCGTCCTGAATTCTATTATCCAATATTTGTTGGGCCTCCACCCTAGGTACCTCATATCTAAACATAAAGTGTATAGGAAAAGAATGTTACCTAATGCAAAATATATGTTTAAAAAAAACCCACCGTATGTTTTTGAAGTTAAAGCAATCTGAAAGATTGTGGTAGTATGATTTTTTTCTCGAAATGTTATATTACGCCAAAATATTGAAATGAAACTTCTGTCCTGGCCCGGGTTTTGTTCCGGTTTTCCTTAAGGTAAAGGCGGATTTCTTATACAGGTTTTTTATGTTTAACCTAGGGGCATGTTTATTGTAATAATAAATCTTGAATTTAGTGTTATTTCAATTCTTATGATTTTTAAATACTATACTCAGAATAGGAATTTTTGCTGAAACATTTGAATCCGCCTCTGCCTTAGGGCCCTTGATCGGAATTGATGGGAGGGTCCCTTGCTTGCTTCCGGAGAGTAAAATTAGTTTATTGTCCTCCACGTGGACATACGCAGTTTGTACTGCTTTATTTGTCGATACATTTATTATGATTATTATTATTATAAAAATAAGAAACTTTCCATCTTAATTGGAACTCTTTATCACTTTATTCAATTAGTTTCCTATAGTTTTTTTTGATGTTACGAGATTGCGTGAACATAGTATTAGTCAACAATTAACGTGATATGTTGTTTTGTATTTGAATCAATTATTATTTATAGTACAACGTTTTACTATGACGAGATAGTGAATACAAAGAATTTACATTTTCATCAATAAACATTTTGTTCATAAATTATTTTTAACTGGCAATATCCCACCCGCGCCCTTCTAATAATAATAATAATAATAATAATAATAAATTTATTGTAAAAAAAACCAGTACAAACTGCGTATGACCACGTGGAGGACAGCGAACTAATTTTACTCTCCGGAAGTAACCAAGGGACCATCCCATCAACTCCGATGAAGGGCCCTAAGGCAGAGGCGGATTCAAAAAAATTTCAGCAAAAATTCCTATATAAGATAAAAAAATAGCCGCGAGTTATAATACTAATAGAATATCTACAAGTTTGTAATTTAACACAAAATATTTATTTTACATGTACAAATTATTATCGAACTATAGATTATTCTGAGTATAGTGTTTAAAAATCATAAGAATTGAAATAACACTAAATTCACGATTTATTGTTGCAATAAACATGCCCCTAGACAAAGCCTACAGAACCTGTATAAGAAATCCGCCTCTATCCGAAGGAAAACCGGAGCAAAACCCGGGCCGGGATGGGGCTACATAATTAATGTACACAACCATGCCAAAGTTGAGTACACATAAAACTAAATTAATATGAGCCATACGACAACACAATCATGCAAGAAAATAGTTTTTGAAATTGATATAAGTTATTTAAAAAGTGCCACAGCAATGGCGTGATAAAGTACAAGACGGATGTATCTTTTATTAAAATAAATAAATTTTTTTACATTGTAGAAGCTCTGGTGCAGGAGGTAGTTTTTAACCGCGGATTTGAAGAGATTCAATTTAATAATGTCTTTTATATTCTTGGGCAGGGAATTATATAGAACGATTCCCGAATGACACGTTCGTCTTTGGCAAAGAGTGGTTCACCCTCTAGGGCGATGAATATTATTACTGTTGCGAGTGACGATTCTAGTCGAGTGATGCCCGTTTACACAGTGACTAGTGATAATCTTCCGTAAATATTTATTCTTCGCCTCGTTACTGTTTTCATCTTTAGTCATTCGCTCGCCTCTGGCTTCTGGATTATCTAATCTATGGATAGTACTGGTCACTAGATGTGTTAACGTTACGCAGCTCTCCATTGTTCTGTTTGTGACGGTGTCGATTGGTGGTGCTTTGCGACGATCGACTTGTGATTCATTTCGAAATCACTGGTATTTTCTTTTTAATTCAATAGTATTTTATTGTGGTTGCATCGGATACATTGGTGTTTGATCCGTGATGATTTGTTGTTGTAAAGGTAATTGTCTTTTATTTATTTATTTTAAAACGTTACGCGTCACGAAGGTCGAGTAGTGTGACGAACGCGCAGCGTCACAGTGTGCGACGTTGACGCTATCTGAACGAGTTAGTTTTGAACTTCAGAGCTCGGATTTTCACGTTTTGCATATTTATTTCCCTTCCTTTCTATCACTTTGAGGAATCGATTTCGAGCATTTTTATCCTAGTGCGATGATTTTGATATAATATAATGGTGCATAAAACTTATCAACTTTTACTTTCTCCGACTTTTCGAAAACAATTTATATACAAGGTTAGGCAGAAAAGTAATGAGACTGGCAACACTACAAGCGATCTGGCAACGCTGCGCTGTTGTCCTTGATGGAGCATGTGTATCAGTACCCTCCCATAGCTCAGTGCGAGTTTCAGCTCCTTCCGTTAACTACGTGATTTTTGTGACTGCTAATAGTGAAGCTGTGTTTTGGTTGTGCGCCAAGCAAAATGGAACAGCGGAATTTGGAGCAACGTTGTGCCATTAAATTTTGTGTTAAGCTTGGAGAATCGGCAAGTGTGACGTTTGAAAAGTTAAAACAGGCCTTTGGGGAACATTCTTTATCCCGAGCTCAAGTTTTTCGCTGACACAAATCATTTTTGGAAAGCAGAGAACACGTTGAAGATGGACACCGTTCAGGGAGGCCTTCAACTTCGATAACTGATGAAAACATCGAACGTGTGAACTCTCTTGTGAGATCAGACCGTCGTTTAACATTACGAATGTTGAGTGAACAATTAAATTTGAACAGATGTACCGTTCATCAAATTTTGAGTGAACATTTCCACATGCGAAAGGTCTGTGCCAAAATGGTGCCGAAAAACCTCACAATTCAGCAGAAGGACAAGTGTCTTGATCTTCTTGACAGAATCGCTAATGAGCAAGATTTCTTTAGTCGTGTGATCACTGGTGATAAATCATGGATTTTTGAATACGATCCTGAGACCAAGAGGCAAAGTGAGGAGTGGCACTCTGCAAACTCTCCTCGACCAAAGAAAGCTCGAATGATCAAATCGAAGATGAAAACAATGCTGATTTGTTTTTTGGACAGAAGGGAATCGTCCACAAAGAATTTGTTCCTCCAGGACAAACTGTCAACCAAGTTTTTTATAAAGACGTCATTGAAAGGCTTAGAAGAAGGGTCATTCGCGTGAGACCATACTTTGCAGACAAATGGATGCTCCATCATGACAACGCCCCATGTCACACTGCCCTCTCCATAACAGAATTTTTGACCTCAAAATGCATTCCTGTGGTTCCCCAGCCCCCCTATTCACCTGACCTCAGTCCCTGTGACTTTTTCCTTTTTCCTAAACTGAAAAATATCCTCAAAGGTCGTCATTTCGGGACTGTAGAAAACATTCAAAAGAGTGTAACGGACATACTGAAGACCATACCGGTTGAAGACTTAGCGCTGCTACCAACAATGGGAACAACGTCTCCATCGGTGTGTAGCTGCCCAAGGGAACTACTTTGAAGGGGATAATATTGATGTTTGAAAAAAATAAAAACTTTGGTAAATAAAAAATCAGTCTCATTACTTTTCTGCCTAATCTTGTATATATTTCTTTCTTTTTAGTGTGAATTTCGAAAATTTTAGAGCATATTTTGAACTCTTAGTACATATCTTGGACTTTTTCGCGCATGTTTTGATCTTTATAGGACATATTTTTTGAAATTTATTACGTAAATTCCATTTGTATGAAGTATCACTTTTTTAGGTCTCTTTAATCTGATAGGGTGCTAGTGGGGGAAGAACTGCGTTTGAAGGTAAATGAGATATTCTCGGAGATTAACTTTCAACATCGTTTGTTTACAAAAAAAAGTATTGGTATTGCCGCCTGTGAGTGTGCGAATGACTCAGAAGCTTAACCATTTTACCGTTTTCGATATAATTTCATTTTTTTTTACTTTTTCATATACGTGGTATATAGAAAGTTTTTTAATCGAGAAAAAAATTCGCAAGCGAGATTTCGAGGGAAATATCCGTTTGGCTGAACCCTGATACTGAAAAGGTGATTTTTGCCATACCGTCCGTCCGTCTGTGCACAGCGATTCGGAGTAAATGGATGAACCAATTTAATTCATATTTCGTATTCACGCTAGAATTTACTCGTTTGTTCCACGTGCTCAGTTTTTTTAAACTTTGAAACAAAGGGTACTTTACATGAAGGTTAAAGTAATCTTTTGAATGTTTCTCAAAAACGGCTCCAACGATTTTGCTAAAATTTTCTGTACGTAAAGTACAATTGGTATGCATTACATCTGCATTTCGCTTGAAAGTTTGGTATACACGCAGTAAAATAATTTCTGTATGCTACACTCATGCATTTGTTTACTGTTTGAAAAGGCTTGAATACTGTTAAGCAGTGTAAATGGACCAAACACTTTCCGTTAATGAAATGAAAAATATGATAATGATAAAATACATAGCAGCACAGCAAACTCACTACAGATACGAAAATACATCAACTTCTGTCTAGAACGAAATTACATTTACATAACCCTTTTACAATGTTTATAAGACTAATATATCGCTATATGTTTTGAAATAATATTCTGAATATTTATTTTACTTTTAAATTTCAAATAAAAAACTAATGATTTCATCTAGCGACTTTGGGCGTGAATACAGCACTCAAAAAGGTCAAAATATAGAGGACAATGCCAGAAATGACTCTTTCACTACATAATTTTTTCTCACTCCATTCTGCTGACGGAGAAACGTGTATGAGAAAGTACGCGCAATGGTTTTGCACCACTAGTTTTCGAGATATTTTCTTCGAGACCGAGTAGGAAACTGGAAAAGAATAAAATCTCTTTTTTTAAAACAGGGTATTTTATATGTCTTTGAAAAGTTGTATAATAAAAGGAAATATTTCTTGTCTAATTGTTAGAGAACTGTAAGAGAACTGTTAGTAAAAAAACCTAGTAACATTGTTGCTATAAAGACTTTCCATTTATTACCTAAATGATTTAACAATTTAGAAGTAATTACTATGAATAATTAGTTTATTAAAAAGAAATTAAAATACTGGATTAAAGTAAATGCATTTAAGTCAATTCCATTATTTGAGTGGGATCGTGTTATGCCATTTAAAAAATACATTTTGTATTAGAATGAAATTTATATATTTTGTTTTGTTGGTATATATCTGGAACGTATTTAAAATTTTCTTCTTTTGGTTTTAGTTGATAAGTTTTTTTTCCTTTCTCGTGTCAGACCTATGTACAGATATTAATTTACCGGATTAATGTTGCGTACGTTAATTTCTTTGTAATGTGTATTATGGCGTTAATAATAAATAAATGATGAAGCAAATATTTTACAATTCAATGGTAAAGTACTCTCTCAAGTGTTATTGGAAAAATCTCATTGAAATAAAATATTCTAAACCTTCATAGAAAAAAATGCAACAAGAGGTATAAGAAGCCTTACCAAATATAAGGGACGTAATGAAAAGCAGAAAGGAGGATCTCTTAATCGTAGCTCAATCATAAAACCGACTGATTTTTACTCGATAGAAATTCGCATTTTTTAACATTTTTACGTGGTAGGAGAAGCAAAGAGGAGAGAAGGAATAGGAGCAGAAAAGCAAACGGGGAACAAATTCCCCCCCCCCCTTTTCTTCGCACACCATTTTGACCTTTCCTCCGTTCGTCCTTTTCTAACGCCGTCGTACCGCTTAGTTTATTCTTTAGGCCTGTTTCTTGCATGCTTATGTTGTCTCATTATTCATATAAGTTTAGTTTTATATGCACTCAACCTCGGCCCGGATTTGTCTCCAGTTTTCGTTCGGGTAAAGGTAGTTTTATATACTCTAGGCTCTTATCTAGGGGTGGCGTCTATTTAAATAATAAATATCGAATCCAGTTTTATTTTATTACTTGCGAATAATAAACAATATTTTCCTAATAATATGTAATTTGAGAATAATATGTACTTCTGAAATACCTTTTTCTGGGTTTTATTTAATGCAAAATTGTTGGTTTTCTTTTAATTTTGTAACGCGTTTCGAACTATTTTTAATAATGTCTTAGGGGTGTGTTGAAATGTCAAATCCGCCTCTGCCTTAGGGCCCTTTATCGGAATTGATGGGATGGTCCCTTGCTTGCTTTCGGAGAGTAAATTACTTTACTGTCCTCCACGTGGTCATACACAGTTGGTAACTATTTTTAAAAAATAAATTCATTTATTTATATAGAATGTGTTACAGAATATTGTTCATGGTTTCTTCGTTTTTGTACTAATATTTTCGTAATGTTATTATTCCTTCGTCTATGTGTATTTGATACCATGTCACCCTGTGTCAATGCTTTCACCTGTATTCTTTATTGATCCCTTTTTTTTTCTGTTGCAGGGGTCTGGGGGCGCCTGGACTCAGGCGCCAGTGATGGAATGAGGGAGCTCGGGCTGCCGCCGGGCGCACAGGTGAGACTGACTGACAGACACGTACATCTTTATAGATATTATCAGGGGTAAACAAATATGTTTTTGAAATCTTAATATATAGAGCGTATGTTTTTGAAACGTTTGAACCACTCAACCGAGTCACATTGTTCTTTTTGAATTCATGAATATGTTTCCAGCGGATTCAGCGTGGCTCAGTGTGTATAGCGCTGCGTTACTGACTGAATGGCCGGGGTTCGATATATTTTTTTATCACTCTTCATCATCCAGACTGACTCCCAGGCCAACTCAGTCTGCTGTAAAATGAGCACCAGGGTCTATCGTGGGGTGAAACCGGTCGGAGCGAGATTCTGACCACATCTCTTCCTAGTGCTGTGGTCAAGTAATTACGGAGCTCTACCCTGCGCGAACCCCCTGAGTACCTTTGGTACCCGTTCAGAGATAGTTTTTTTTTAGATTTGTTTTAGTGTATATTTTGTTATGCGAGGAAACACAAATGATAAGCAATTACAATCTTCGAAGAGAGATTGTTGCATATGCTGAGTGGTAATATTGTCCGTCTAAAAGAGTTCTACAAAAAGTCCTAGACTGCACATGTCTATCTACAAAGGTCTTCCTAAAATATTCAAAGAAAATGTTTTAAAAATACATGTTAAAATTAATTCAGATAATTAATTGAAGAGAGTAATTAAGGTGATCAAATATGAAAACTAGTGAAATAAAATGGCTTCTTTGCGTGGTGTGTTTAGGAATGATCAAAACTGTCTTTAAATTGTAATATTTGGACGAATAGTGTAGAGTTTACGACCATTTTAATTTTATAAACCGCCGCCGCATGTTGCCTCGGGAGGACCAAGTAAGCAAAGGACCGGCTCGGCACCCGATGTGAAGCAAACATTTTATTATTTTCAACCAAATACGTCAATAGAGAATGGCTCGCTAACAGTGTTCCATCATCAAAATAGAGACACGTGCGAAGCCTAGTCTTGCTAACATTACACTCTTTTATGTACATAAAGTTTTAATTTTTACTCGCAACGTTTCGACCACTGTTTGTGACATCGGCAGGTACATTTATAAATTAATGACTTATCTTGACAAAATTAAATAAACTACAAACAAACTTTAAAAACAAATAGATTACTTAAACATAAAATCAATTTTGTAGAAAAATAATTTATAAGGTTACAATCCATCAGGGCAGATTAAACAAACAAAAAAGAACATTTATATATTGTAGATATCTATTGTTTACCTTTTGTAATTACAAATTGTTTGTAGTAGTTTAATTCGTAGCATTTCAACCAGTTTGAACGATTTTGATTCCTGATGCAGTAGTGTTACCTGAATCGAATGAACTAAATAACGTAAAAGATTAGGAACCAACTTACCCCAAATGATAATACCATTAGCGGTCGAAATGTTGTGAGTAAAAATTAAATCTTTGTCAACTGAAAAAGTAGTGTATAATATTACAGAAGTTTGTGGACGGTTTTCTTTTTACATTTCGGTTCTACACGTAATGAAGGATATGAGAAAAGTATAGAAATCGTCGAAAGAAAAGGTTAGAAGATCGCGTCGTGTCTCGGATATCCCGTTCTCATTTCATTACATCGCGAAGAAAAGATGTTTAACTATAGTAACTTATGTAATAATATTGCACACAATATGTTAGATGTGTGCCATATATATTTATAGCTCAATCTTTTGGTATTTACCAACGAGTGAGGAATACTACTTTGTAGTCTTGCAAAAGTTAATTGCACACTCCAATATTTTTATTGTAAATTAGATTTTTGCAAGTTCTAGTATGACGTTTCATATGAGATATGTTTTGCACTAATATAGGGGGATGGTTGCATTGGCGTTTTCGTTCAGAGCAGCGTCGAACTCTTATTTTAGATTAGGATGACACACGAATAAATAACTGTAACACCAAATAACGATTGTATTATTTTGTAGTCTCTTTACTCGGTGAATTATCCCACCTTCAAATAAGTCGTGTGTGATAATGCTCTGAATTTTGTGTCGAGCACACCGATGATAGTTTGTTCACCCTTGTTATTTCTAAAATGGTTACGATTTTTGGATTTCGTTGGTATGATTCACACGGATTTTGATATTTACGTGTGTAATGTGTTCAAATTAACTTGCTTCGTTCGCGGTGTTCGTTATTTCACATATTCTCCTCCGAGCTTCATTAAACTACAGATATTTCACATTTGCTGGTATTTTCACTTGCGACTCACTTTGCCATATAGAGTATTATTAACATGGTCTTTCTCAATTTATTCATCATTAACACAGCTTTCTTATCAATGTAATTTGTAATAATAATAATAATAATATAATATAATAATAATAATATAATAATAATAATAGTAATATAATAATAATAGTAATATAATAATAATAGTAATATAAGAATAATATAATAATAATAAATAATAATAAAAAAATTATTGTAAGAAAAAAACCAGTACAAACTGCGTATGACCACATGGAGGACAATAAACAAATGTACTCTCCGGAAGCAAGCAAGGGACCAACCCATCAACTCCGATCAAGGGCCCTAAGGCAGAGGCGGATTTTAAAAAAATTCAGCAAAAATTCCTAGATAAGATGAAAAGTTAGCTACGAGTTATAATGCTAATAGAATGTCAATATGTTTGTAATTTAACGCAAAAAATTTACATGTACAAGTTATTATCGAACTATAGATTATTCTGAGTATAGTGTTTAAAAATCATAATAATTGAATTAACACTAAATTCACGATGTATTTTTACAATAAACACGCCCCTAGACAAAGCCTAGAGAACCTATATAAGAATTCTGCTTCTACCCAAAGGAAAAACGGAGAAAAACCCGGGCCAGGATGGGTATTTTACATTTGCTGGTTTATGTTCACGTAAATTCGCGTATTCTGAATTCGGAGTAGGAATTATGTCGAATCAATAAAGTTACATCATTTGATATAATATAAACAGTTAACTATGTAACGAGTAAAATAATTCCTGGATTTAAAGCATTTATGTTTGTAACTACTAGTTGTGGGACTTTTTAAACGAGGTATACTTTTTTGTAATTCACAGCATGGAGTGAAGACTTACTGAATAAAGTATTTTGTAAATTCAGTATACGGAGAGAATGGTTGCATTTGAAGTAAATTTTATAAAAAGTATAAACTCAATTACGAACTGACATTTTAAGCAATCTATTTTTATTACCTTTGAGCAAACTTCTGATATCTCTCAGTTTGTACAGTATCGGCTAATTATACTTATGTTCAAAATACATGTTTTAATGGTAAAACGTAGTTCCGGATTATTTTATTGTTTAATTTTCTTCCTGTATTTTTTAAGGTCATAGAAAGCTTCCAATAAGTACTACGCCAAATCAGAATAATGTGAAGAATTATATTAATTTTAAGATCAAAATGGCAAGAAAAATTGTAAAAAAAATGATGCAATAAGTAAAGAGTATAATGATGTTACCTAAGCAGCAGCGGAAAAAGATTTCTTTAGATAATACACATAATCACAGGATGTCTACGTCTTCTGTATTATAAATAGGACTCGAATGCTTCATGTTTTGAATAGTTTTTTCTTGATTTTCTGTCTTTGAGGGATCGCTTTATAGCATTTTTAACATCGTGAGACAATTTGAATTTATGGTTATGTTATGTGCATTTGAATGCATATTTTTTAACTCTATAACCGTGATTGTAGACATAATAATAATAATAATAATAATAATAAGCATCTTTATTTGGAGGCGAAGTTGAGGCAAATGCCTTCTCTTACACTTAACCTCTTTGTGAATACATTTACACGGTAAAATAACTGTATATGACATTAACTACGTGATACAAAAATAGACTAAGAAAAATAAACAAAAGGAAGAGATACAAGAAAGGAAAGAATAACTCGTTCATCCATCGCCATTCATACGGTCGTCCTTGTGTTAATGCAACTCCGAGAGCAAAGAGGATCGCAATGTATTGGAGAACGAGTATTTTGTTGAAATATTCCTTATATTATTATTATCAAGGTTGTTCCACAGTTTAATCACCTCGATAGAGAAAGAACGAGAAAATTTCTGAGTTTTGTGTCTGGGAATTAAAAGAACTAGTTTGGAAGAAGAACGAGTATTTAGATTATGTCCAATCGGAAAGAAATTGGAAAAAGGAAGGGAATTTTCACATCAGCAAAATAAAGGTGGATCTACTCCGACTAAGTGATTCTTTATTCCCGAATATTATTGGCTGGCGTTTTCTGGGGTTAATTAACAGATTATTGCTTAGTGACCAAAGTCGGATTATTTCGAGTTCATCATTAAGTAAACGTATATTGTTGCTTAGTTGATGTGGAGCGCAGGAAGAGTACAGTTGGAAGTCATCGGCGTAGATGTGGTAGCGCGATGAGAGAACGGAATTTGCAAAGTCTTTGGTGAATAAGGATAAGAGTGAAGGTGAAAGAATACCACCTTGGGGCACTCCGCTGATCAGAGGCAACCAGGTAGAAAACTTTCCATTGTGGGTGACACATTGAGTGCGTCCTCGTAAGTAGGAGCTCAACCATTTGATGCACGGTTTGGAGAATGAAAAGGAGGCAGATAGTTTAGCTTCTAAAATATCAAAGTCCACTGTGTTGAACGCTTTGCTGAAGTCGAGGAGAATGAGTAGAGTCACATCTCCTGCATCTAAGGCGATCTTGATCTCTTCAGAAGTTTAGTAAGAGCCGTTTGTGTGCTATGGCCTGGGCGAAATCCATGCTCGGTGATTTGACTGTGAACAATATATTCTAACGCTTTTCTTGAGAGTGTTGGTAAGATGCTGATGGGACGGAAATCATCTAAAGATGAGGGGGAAGCACCAAATGTGGAATTGGTGTGACCAGGGATTGTTTCCACGTTGACGGGAAAAAGTCCTAGTTAAGTGATTCATTAACGATGGCAGTGATAATATGAATAATCAACGGTAGGATTTTATGAATCATCATGGCGGAGGTACCATCAATTCCAGTTGCTCTCGATTTGATTTTGATAATTTCATTAGAGATATTCGAGAAATATAATTGTTCCTCTGGAGCAGCGTTCTTCCGAATCACTTCAGTGAGAGTTTCTTTGTTTTCTAATTACTTTTGAGTTGTGAGCAAAATGGGAGTTCAGATCTGCTAGAGGAGCACATATGTTACGAGTTGATTTATTATTATTACCTACTCCAAATTTCTTTCGGTGATTCCATATGGAGGAAGAAGAACTTCTTGTACTTAAAACGGAGTTAGCGTAACTTTTCTGAGCGTTTCTGACAGATTGAGTATATTTATTGCGAAGCTTTTTGTATAGAGAAAAAGAATATCACGTGAGTGGAGGATCATTTTTATGCGATAAAGGTTGTTGAGTTTTGTGCCATAAACATCATTAAACACTATTCCCAACGTTTCGGACATTTATTTGTTCTTCTTCAGGACTGTTCATTACCTATGTGGGATTGCATGTGTTAATTATGAAGATTTTTAAAAAAAATTTTAAGGGTTTTAAATGTTTTTCGGTTAAATTGTTTTTTTTTTTTACAATTTCATTTTATTTTCTACAAGTAACGTTTAAATTAACAAATTTCATTTGAAAAATATGATCGCATCGATTAAAAAAACATTGATTGCTTAAAGAAAAAGTATATATAATGTTAAGCTGAAACCTTAATCACGGAATTTGTATTCTTTTTCTTAGTATGAATCAAATACAAAAATTAGCTTCGAGAAATGATAGTGTACAATTTGTTACGACCCAAATACTCAACAAGCTTTATCGCATATGATGAAAGGGGTCATCAAAAATATGGAATTCAGTATGTCCCGTTTTATATTTTTACTTTTTCTTATGCCCGGAGACAAATTTCACTTGTGAGTCGTCTTTGTCCGGACAACTTGAGTTACCATGCGCGATGCAATCTTCATTTCCATCTGTTTGTGAATCTTACCAATTCCAATCTCAGTTGCCTTTCCACCCATATATCACCTCTCCACGCCCTAATCTGCTGTTGGCGGCCTCCGCTCATAACCGTAGCTCAGCACTCCGACTCGCCGTCCAGGGGTGTGTACAACTGGATGTGCCAGACAGGGCGGAAATATATCGGTGTTTTCTGTTTCAAACTCCATGTACTTAGAGGGCAAGTCACTAAATAAGTCGCAAACGTGAGTTTCCCTTATACCGTTTTCAATTACCAGTTCATATTTTTTTGCCAGCAGATGGCAGCATATGTGTGCTTGTCGTATCGGCTACGTGAAATCTCGTAGGCACGAAGTCAGTCAGGGGCAGTTGTGTTTCGTGTATACGATGGCAGTTGTGTTGCTTGAGTGTCGCGAGAAGAATAGCGTTCAGTTGTGCTGTTTTAGTGGGCCAAAGGACTGTTCACAGAAGAAGTCCATCGCGAAATGCATCCCGTTGTATGGTGACAATTGTTTCTCACGAAAAGCTATGTTGTTGTGTAAAATTGGTTTTGGCCAACAATATCTGTAATGCATTGTACGGGTCGTGATGGTTGGACCTGGCGTGGGGCCTTAGTTTGGAAACCCCTGGTTTAAACCAAGGTGGTTCCTGGAGTCCGTTCAATAAATCCTTCGGCTAACCGGAATTGTGTCGAAATCGCAATCTTGTGGATTGGACGAGAATTCACGAAATATTTCGCGTAAACGGACGATTGATCCGATGATGTCGACGGTCAAAGATTGAAATTTGATGTTATTTCAGGAACAGTATCTCGAGCTGTGCAGATTATGTGATTCAAGGACGTCAGTGAATTATTAAGGCGGCCATCACTCGCCAAACATTTGTCAAACTTGGCTCCTTTTCACGTATGACGTCGACTGTGAAGGTGACGTTGTACCATTCTGAATGGAAAGTGACGTATAACTCCCACTGTGGCTAGCGAGTAGAAAGTACGATCAGGGGAGGAAAATAAACGCATTTGTCATTGAGAGCATTTGTCATTGAGAGCATTTGTCATCAAGAGCGAAGACAAGGCCAACGAATCCGGCGCACATCTTCCTGGTTTCCCCAACGACAAAAGTCAGTCTACGTCGAAGGGACGGTGAAGCAGTATTTTCTAAAGAGTTCTGTTGGGAAAAACAGTTTCCTTTTACAGTTTTTGCTTTGAGTTTATGCTAATACACACACAATCAGATGATTTCTATGAAATAATTGTAGAAAAATACTCCTTAAAAAAGTTGTGTGTTGTCGCAAGAAGTTCCTATCTAGTCCCTAAACTTACCTACTTTCACTGTATTTAATAGCTTTACTTAATGTAAATGAACATCTAAAAACAAAGCAAAAATAAAACTTTTACTCTTTTTCTTCTCTTAATCCCGTGCTAGACAGGGTCGGCGTAGATGGAGATGGTAGTGAAAACAAAGCAAAAATAAAACTTTTACTGGTGTAGATTAATTATTTACTTTTACGAAATAATGCCAAAAAGCACATTTTTTTCATATAATTTATTTTTTCTAATATTATTGTAATAATATTACGATTTTCAGTTTTATAATATATTGTTACAAATATAGTGAAGTCTGTAAAAAAATCATACCTAAGAATAGTGTCCATCTATCAATTTCTATCACAATTTTCTAACTAGCAAATAAGAGGTGTAGAACAGCACCGCAAAGATGTGTTGTAAGTTCTTTTGTACTCTTCTCCAAACACCTGCAAACAACTAAAACAACTGTAAAAAACAAATTCAAATTTGTTTGTAGAATTTACACGAAAATGTAAAGGATTTTAAAAGTGGTGACTGCAGTTGGGCTGGAACAATATATATTCATTTCTAGAACACGTGTCAATAGATTACAGACAATTTTTTCGTCCACAGTTATATTTTACATTTGTATACGACCTATTCAGTATACGTAAACTTCAAATTTCGTTTTCTTTTGGTTTGATTCACGAATACCCAAGACGTTGAGAGAATTAAAAATTTTGTGTCTACCGAAAGGAACGTATATATCATATTAGTGTAGTATACTAGGATAGTGAATGGAACTAACATTCTGTACGATAATATGACCATTCATTTTTATTGAGGAAGATAATTTTATTTTCCTGAATAATATGGCAGATACCACTTTCCCTCCGTCTGCTAATTGTAGTCAAGTTTCACTCAATTTTATATTTAGCATTAACAATTAAACTTATTACGCATGAACCCCCAGGGGATTTACATCTAGTAAGTACGTGTTTGGCAAACACGGGGCCGCGAGCTGAGTCTGGCATTACTTCCACTTACTTGTGCCATGTTCCTTCCTTTCTCTTTCCTGACCTTCCTTGGTCACCCCTTGTTCTTTTCGATCCCGACGCTATTAAGGCTAGGGTATCTTTCATTTTCCTCATTCCTCTTATTTTTTGACCTACCCCTCATTTTTTGTTCCCCCCATTTGATGTTTTGATATTTGGTTTTGATATGTTTTGGTATGTTGTAATTCAGAAGGGATTTTAGTGGGTATGGCTGAGTCATTCGGCGAGTCCCACACGCGGGGAGAGTCATGTTGGCTCTCTCTATTGCGTAACTGCATTTTCCCTACCTGTACAAGTTTTTCGGGCTCCAATGACCTTTGATGTCGACGAGCCGTAAAGCCTCACCAAAAAAAACAAAAAACACACACACACATGACGTAACTCACGTACAATTCCCTGCGAATATTGTTTACTCGATCACGATCAGACCCGTCA
This sequence comes from Laupala kohalensis, assembly GCA_002313205.1. Classification (NCBI taxonomy): domain Eukaryota; kingdom Metazoa; phylum Arthropoda; class Insecta; order Orthoptera; family Trigonidiidae; genus Laupala; species Laupala kohalensis. The sequence continues at coordinate 189,496 of NNCF01129753.1, forward strand.
TAGCTGACAATTGTTCGGTCTCGATTAGTCACGTTTCGTCCTTTTCAAATAAATGGGTCAAGAAGCTTCTTTTTGTGTGATTTTCCCCCGTCCGGTTTCGAACATTTGCGTATTAATTTATATGATTAGCATTGGTGGATGTAGACAGTAATGAAGGGGGGGGGGGGCTAACCGGAAAGCATTTTACAACACAATTTTTGTAAATAATACCTTTAAAAATGCATCAAATAAATAATTAACAATCTTGTATTATTAATAACAATATCAATTATTTATTAAAGTTATAAATATGGTATTGTTAGTTTTATTAAGAGTAATAATAATAAATTTATTGTCAAAAAAAACAGTACAAACTGCGTATGACCACGTGGAGGACAATAAACTAATTTTTCTCCGGAAGCAAGCAAGGGACCATCTCATCAATTCCGATCAAGGGCCGTAAGGCAGAGGCGGATTCAAAAATTTCAGCAAAAATTCCTAGATAAGATAAAAAGTTAGCTATGTGTTATAATACTAATAGATTGTCAATGTGTTTGTAATTTAACACAAAATATTTATTTTACATGTACAATTTATTATCGAACTATAGATTACTTTAAGTATAGTGTTTAAAAATCATAAGAATTGAAATAACACTAAATTCACCATGTATTGTTACAATATCTTTAAATGAAATGCATCAAATAAATAATTAACAATCTTGTATTATTAATAACAATATCAATTATTTATTGAAGTTATAAATATGGTATTAGTAAAAAGAATATTAATTATATTATTAATAAGAATAACAATTATAACTAATAACAATTATTAATCTGGTAACACTTTTACGAAGTATGCCATTTATCAACTTCAATCAGTTAAGAGTTCACGTGCAACGCGGGATCCGCCACTGATAAGTACATATAACCTAAAAGGTTTCTCCTAGCTGTGCCCTCTCTTTGATGGGTTATTCTCACCCAAATCTAGGAGTATAAAACCGATCCCTTTGTAACGCAGGGAAGGTCAACAGCCGATGCTTTCTGCCCTTCTGATCTCGCCCGACCCTCCGCCAATGAGGAGGAAATTGCACTCCGGTCGTTGGATGCTTGGGACTTCCGAAGGCGCCGTCGACCAATGGGAGCACCCTTTGCTGAGCTGACCTTTCGAAACAAGCCTTCCTCCAGTTTTGCGTGTCCCAGTGATATCCCCTTCACTCCGTCCTTATTTTCTTGCTCCTTTTTTAAAATTCTTATTCATTCGTTTCGACCTTGTAGGAACCGCGATACCGAGCGCTAGCGGGGCCCGATTCTATGTGAATATAATCTCTAGACGTATCGTGGAACATTTTGGAGGCGAACATTGTCCAGGTGTAATATAGATTCCCTTATCCAAATATTGCGCCTGCGTTATCTTAGCGATTGTGGTAAGTCTCCACGAATTTTCCTCTAAAATAATGTATGTTTTTCATTATCATATCCATTTACTGTTACGAGACACTCTCTTAAAACATTTACTTCCGCAAATGTATTATGACCAAAATTTGTCTTATTAATTTTGGTCATAGAAATAGGTTAAAATACGTTTGAATTTTTTGAAATACAACTTTTTAATATCAATTTTGTTTGTCACTTTTAAACGTATAGGAGAAAAATCAATTGTTATCCACTCCGGTTTTCACATTGTAATTCGTTGGATTAAAATAATAAAATATCGGAATGCGCAATATTTGCTTTTCTGTTCCGAAAAATGCATTTGTACACGTCGAGTGATTTGGCCATGGAATATCTGTTGTAATTAATATATTTGGTAGAGATAGGTGCCTCCGGAAATGTAAAAGACGTCGTGGTAAAGAGGAAATTCCACATAGTTACAACGTTGAAGATGTGGAATTAAATAAATAAAATAAAATGATAAGTATTCGTGATACCAGACTTTGATGTAGTACGCACCTTGAACTTCTATCAGTGAAAGGATAAAAAACGCGACGTATTTTATTGCTGATTGTAACGACTGTTTTGTCGAGTTTCGTTCTTTATCGTAGATTGTCGGATCAGAAATTCAATTTCCTCTGCGAAAGTTAAAATTAAATCCATAATAAGAGAGTGTGGTATCGGCGAAATTTTCGCGTGAGCTGTTGGAGTCCCCGATAATCAAATCCAGCGCAGTCGACTGTTTGACGACGAAAGACTGCCGCTGGCTAATAATGTTTCTTAATCAGCTTCAGTGCTTTTCGAGAACTTATATCCTCCGGGTTTAATTCCATTCGCATTATCCCGGTTTCAATACCCAGTTTCGAACTACCCTTTGTTGTGCCGTATAACCCTCTTCAACAGTCATTTTGATTATAATTTTTTGTCTGTTTTTGGTGGACTGACATTCTAATTTAGGATAAATTGCTTTTGCGCATCAATAAAAATTGACAGTTTTTTTGTAAAAGTTCTTTCCACGTTGATTTGTATTTTTTATGATACATATCACTACCATAAAATAAAGAAACACCATTCTACCAAAAAATAACCACTCAATACAATTATTTATTTATTATTTCAGAAAAAAAAGAACACAGTTTGAAATGTTTCCCGGTAAAAATTGCTCATATTTGTCTGCTTATATAAAGTAGTACGATAAAAAACATGGAAGATTTATTTTTTAATAGCACGTCGCTACTGATATGAAAACTTTAGCATACACTTGTATTTTTTTTCTCTGTTAGTAACGTAGATTGAGGTATGAATCAACGCATTAAATCACCAAAAACAAACTGAATTAGGTTCTAGGATACTTTGAATGTTTTTGCTGGTTCTAAACCACAAACAAAACTGTTCAATTATTTTTCCATCCGCTTAATTTCGTAATTTCATGTACAAACAGGTGACCCCCTTCATACTCCTGCCAGACGCAACCAACATTGCATGCTTGTCATGCTGGTTGCAGGAAGACTCTGACACGTGATATTTCGTGCGCTGTTTTCTCTTCCAGTATTGTCGCAATAAACCCAGAGCTCCGTTTTATGATATCTAACGAGTAATTAATATTAATTTTAGGTTGTATTTTAATATCTCGGTGAATTTTCTCTGCGGAACCTGGGAGAATTGACCCTAGCATATCTCGTAACTACTGCTCCTGAATGAAATTTCATTTTTATTTCATAATAATATAATGTTTATTATGATAATATAATATAATAATATTGATAAAAATTAAAACACAAATTATACAATATCAGGCTCTTATAAAAGAAATTGAAAACATTTGCAACATGAAGTAGTAATTATTCTCTTCATGATTTCACCAACTTATGTCATTTGCAAAACACTTAAACATCTTTCAAAACTGCCATTAACCAACAGTTCACTGCCAGAAATGCAAAAATGTGTAGACTCCTTAGTATAAGATATATGCCAAACAGGAAGGAGAATTTAAGCCCGCCCTTACCACCCGTTTCAACAGAGGAAATACGATTTTACAACAAAGTATAATAATGGAATATTTTACCTTAAGAATTCAGGATTAATATTATACCCAGACTACAAAACATAACGATAACCATCAAATAACCACAGTTGTACAACTCTGAATAAGAAATGACGTTGTTGAGGTATTTAGAAAAATTGTCTTCATTTTTTTTACAAACCGTTATAGGATTATAGTTGCACTCGAAAAGAAATATGTGCAATTCTTTTTGTTTATTTATTTCCTTATTTGTGATGTGGTGAGAGTCACGCCATCATGCCTGATGTTCCACCTAACCGCATCAAATAGGTGGTGAATTAACTGTCCCTTTGTTGTGGTCGTTGCAGTCAGAATAAATATCTCTTATATACCACGTATTCTTATATTAAAGTCTCATTATACGATAGTATATATTTTCTACGTTAAGGGCATAGGAAAAACAATGATATATATGTGTGTATATTGAAGCATGCTTCTACGTATGAGAATGTGTCTGTATCTGCTTGTGAGTGAAAATGCGTTTGTGTACGAATGTGAATATACACACTTATGTGTCGCATTTAAATAATTAATTTTTTATAGTAATTTATTTCTCGTTTTTACCTTGTGAACTAATGTTTTAAGCATTTTATTCCGTTTGTGTGTGTTTTTATAGATATTTGGACAATGATTTGTTATTTAACTTCTTATTATTGTGTTATGAATACTTTTATTGTGTCTTCTCTTCTATCTGCGACCAAGCATTGCTCACTTGCAGATTAATAAATTACTTATTATTTTTATTTTTTATTGGTGTTTGATCTTCTGTTATGTCCACTCCTGTAATTAAAGGTTAGCATAAAAAAATAATTTTTGCTCTGTATAACAATGTGAACAGAGTTTCATGTAAACACTCTCACTAATTCCACTCTTTTATGAGTGATATCCGCCGAGTTTCATCTCTGGTATGTATAAGACGGTGGTTGTTAATAAGTTTTATTAAATTTGAACAAGTTATCTTCTTATTTTATTTTACGCATTAAAATAAGACTTCCATCAACATTTCAAATTTTAAACGAATATTTTAGGAGTCTACCGAATTTTTTTTAGAAATTCTTGAAATTTGGAGACTTTAAAGCTTGGAAGCGACCCCTAAAATGCATTTTTAAAACCTGAAATTTTGATGGAAGTCTCATTTTCAGACACACAACGAGAGGGTGTCCCGTCCAAATATCAAAAGAGTCTTTAAATATCTTGTTCTGATGTCCAAACTAACTATTAACGTCGTGAACTTACTTTTTTATTGGATTCACGTTGTGATTCGACAACAGTAATATAACAAACTTCATTGTACTATAATAATCAAAATAAATTACGTTTTTTATTGAGAAGCACATGTTTAGAAAGAGAAGTCAATATTGTTTGATGAAGTATTGCGAAAAATACCTCTCAAATAGTACGAAAGTCATTCCATTTTTAAATATTCTCCGAGCTGTAGTTCATGTGAGAAGTAACTTTGTAAACCGAATTTAAACTTCTTCAATCAAACACCCTGCATACAATGTGCCCAACTCACGATTCCCATTAAATAGTTAGCGAACTGCCCTCTAGTCCACATATTACATTTTAGTTTACTCATAACTCCATTAGTGTGGTTACTCTTGTCTATATCAAGCTGGAATATAGTTACTTCGTCTCAAATTGTTGTCGTGTTGAGTAACGTAACTGAAAAGGATTTTTTAAAATAAACTATTCACTTATATGTGATTGAAATCGTTACGTTACCACAACATTTAAATATCATACGTGTAAGTAATTTCACATTAGTTGAATATTTGAGATATGGCAATTACCTTTTATAATTAATATTAATAATGTTTTAAAGAATTTTTAGATTTCGGGTGAGTTTTGTTAGAAAAGGTTTGGTACGTGTTCAGTGGTACTGAATATATGAAATTTGTATTGTTTTATATATGAAATTTCGGAAAATTGATGTCACTTGAACGTGACAAGTAAAATCAACACGCGAGAAAAAGAGAAAAAAGAAATCAAAGTAAATTCAACGTTAAACTAGGAGTATATATGTTCTCCCAGAGTTGAACGTAGAAGAGCAAATTGGTCATCCACAACTGGAGGGGTGGAAGTGAGTTAATTGGGGGTTGTTTCCACCCCTGCACTCCGGTAGCTAATTGGCTCGTTAGCAAGTAGTTAATGCTCTAATGAACTCCCAATTTGCGTCTGACGGGATCTTTCTCCTCTTCCTTGTCCCTCTCTGCTACCGCATTCTATTTTTTCTCTCCCCTTATCAATCCACTCCTCCGTGTTCCCTCCCTACATAAACCCTTGTCCTCCATTTCACTTCGTTAATTCTGCGGCTGTACCAGGATGGCAGCGCGGAATGAAGACTTCCTGATGTCCTCGTCCCAAGAATGACGTGGAAATGAGGTGAAATGATTATGAGTGAATGTTTTGGTGGACTGAAGGGCAGGGGAAACGGGAGTACCCCGAGAAAACCTGCCGCGAACACAGCTTCGTCCACCACCGCGAATTCTACTTGGCTCAGACAAGTTTCGAACCGGCGTCACCAGAGGGCGACTGCGCCGGATAGTCGGTCGCCCCAATTCCCACCACATTGGGTCGAAACGGTTCAAAAAGTGCACAAAGTATTGACTGACAGAGATAAAACGTTTATGATCGCGACATAGTGGTAAAAATTTCGTATGTTCCAAGTCATGTGACTGGACCAAAAATAATGCAACATGGCTGCCTAACACGAATTGCCAACTTCTACGAATTTAAGTAATACCCGAATAAGTATTAATAGTAGTTACAAAATACACGTTTATGACGCAACAAAGATACGAGGTAAAATTTGCATCACACTCTCTATACAAAATAGCATCAGAACACAGAGTGAATCGATGACCTTATGGACGACGGCGAAGTAAGGGCGTTGGCAACCCTGTGCACAAGCCCTGCATCTGGTTCAGTGTACTGCGACTACATTTTCGGACAAAAGCGGAAACTAATACGTACGAGAGACGACTTCACTGAATTCGAAACTTATACATTGAAGATAATGTACGCTGCGGGAGGCATTGGACAATGCGATGTACTAGAGGTGGGCGTCCCCAGTAAAGAAATGTACTAAGAGAACCGAGACATGACTATTCCACATAGACTTTTTGTTAATGATGAGCAATGAATAGTAAATTAATAAATAGTGAATGACTAATTTAATGATTGCACACTTTTATATTAACGGAACTTAACATTTCCTTATAAATTTCAAACTCATCAAATGAAAATAAGAATAGTTTATTATTATTATTATTATTTGTTTTTATTATTTATAATAATAATAATAATAATTATTATTATTATTATTATTATTATTATACAATTTATCGGGGATTATTCACCCGGTTTTTAAAAAAAGGTTTGAGGGGCTATCTAGCGTACCTCATTCCTGACTTGGTAAATTAAGCACGGTGCGAACAATACGCAAGTTTTTAAAATAACAGATTTTTGGATCTTGGGAGTAAGTTTTTTTGGGATGCAAATTTAGTTTTTCCAAATTGTTTTTCAGGTTCATATTTATGAGGCCATTTGCAGAAACAACGATTGGTAGAATTTCTGTAGTTTCGAGTTTATAAATGTCTTTATGTTGTATTGAAAGTGGGATGTATTTTGAAATCTTATCCATTTCTTTTTCGTCAATGTTATGATCTGCTGGATGGGTGACATCAATGATGAATGCTATTCGCTCCCTGACATTAAGTAGTATAATATCTGGTGTATTAGCTGTATGTATTGGTAGGTCATAATATAGTTTAAAATCTTTGTTTTCTATTGTAGGTTTTGCTTGATATTCATAATAGGGAGTGATCATTTCAGCTTCTTCTGTTAAAAGTCCGAATCTTGTTGCAATACTCGTAGATTGGTGAATAATGTTAGCAGTCAAGTTATGCCGGTGCAGATACTGTGTGTTAGCTAAATTATTATTATTGTTTATTATTATTATTATAATTATTACGTCTTCACGACTCGATGTTAGCGTCGACTTGTAGCTGCAAGTACCTTGTGCAGGATGTGAACTGTTCCCAGTAACGCCGTATTTTGCACTTCACTGTCCTTAGTATTACCTGCAATCTTCACTAGGTTGTTATTAAACTTTTTCGTGACCATTCTCAAAGCTCCAATACTTCTGTTTTAATATTCCATATTCTACTAATTACAAATTTATGTGTTTCAATTTTTTTTTCTGCATGTTTTCATACCGTATTTTGACCCGAAGATCTTTTCTTTCCCACCACTCTAATGATGATGATTAATTTTTTAGTTCCCGTTATAAATGACGTCCGTTATAATGAGAGTCAATAATATTATGACTATTCGTCGCAGTTCGAATACTCTGTAATGCTGGTGTGTTGCAACACCAAATGCCATTCGCTCTTTTATTCTCGTTATTCCGACCCACTGTACGCGGCTGTCCGGTGTTTCTCGTTTCGATAGGAAGCCAGCGAGACGTGACTCAACACCTGCAATGAGATTATTTATGTATTTGGTGTACGTTCCTGCCGCGGAGTAAACGACCGGTGGCTGACTCGCTCTCCTATCGTTTGCGAGATCCGCTTTCTCGCTCTCATAGAATGACGTCATTCGCCGCTGACCATTCACTTGTTTGAAGCGCGAAGAAAATTCCTGGAACATATTGCCGCTTAGAGGTGGTATTGAGTAAACTATTCTTTCTACGATAGAAAGAGGCGACTAAAATTTACGTAATTTATGTATTTTTTATCTAATTCCAATATTTCTATTTCTTATTTCTTCACACGATTTGGAAGCATGTTTCGAAGAAATGTTTAGTCTACTGGAAGATAGTTATCACTCGCGTAGAAACATATCCATGACCTAAGGGACGGATACTCAACAACTAAAGATAATATATGACATGGGAAACTAGTAAAGAGTTTGATAGATTTCGGCCGTGTAAAAATGGCGACGAGCCGGGAATCGAACCCTAGACGTCTGCTAATATCGCGATCAGAAGAGGAGTCCCAGTTTCGATACCAGGTTCGTCGCCATTTTCACCAGGTCGAAAGTTATCACGTATCTTCTACACGTGTAGGGTACGGAAGAAATATATACTAACAAATCGGTCAAAAATAATTTTCAGTTGATAAGCAGGAATGACAACTCGTCTGGTTTTGTGTATAGAAAACAGAGCCTGGTTCCAAGCACGGGTATATTCGAGAAATCGACAAATGTGTGACGTTATTCACAGTCCAATTCTCCTATGAAAAATTGGGGGTGATTTTCTATTTTGGACGCGGTATAAAGTGCTGGATATAAATTGTGAATTTGGTTATCATTTACTCAAGAGAAACAATTTTATTGCAGTTTGAGTGTTTTAAACTCCCTAAAAGTGTTTCGCGAAATGAAGTGCTAGCCGTTTTATTACGTCTCGTTCTCGCTCGCTCGGGAATTTACTTCATCCTGGCCCGAGTTTTTCTTCGGTTTTCCTTCGGGAAGTGGACAGACTCGCTAGGTTTCTTGTAGGGGCTGCATCTATTGAAATAATTAATCTCGAATTTAGTGGTATTTTAATTCTTAGAATTTGTAATTAATATTTTCCGAATAATCTGAAGCATGATAGTAATACGTACTTCTGAAGTAACTTCTTTTGTGTTTTAGTAAACACAAATATATGGGTATTATATTAATATTGTAACACATAACCGAACTCTCTTTATGCTCATCTTGAGTGTGCTGAAATGTTGAATCCGCTTCTACCTTAGGGCCCTTGATCGGAATTGATGGGATGGTCCCTTGTTTGCTTTCGGAGAGTAATTTAGTATATTGTTCTCCGCGTGGTCATACGCAGTTTGTAACTGCTTTTTTGACAAACTTATTTATTTATTAGCGCCACATCCTTATTAGGGGCCCTTGCCAATCACCAAGCAAGAATAGTAAAAGTAGAAAAAAAGGGGCTCTATTAACCTTGATGTTGACGAGCACTAAAACCCCAAGAAAAAAAGTAAATACTGAATTAATTATAAATATATGCGAAGTTTTGTAATTATTGGAGAATCCACGGTATTCTTCCTACGAGAATAAGCTGTAATATCGTATTATTTCATGTCAACCACCATTTATACTTGATGAGCGCTTAAGATAAGTAGCCAGTCACGAACTCCGATGATTTTTAGTTCACAACTTCTGAGTAGCTACTCGAGGAGGGAAGTTTGCGGCGTCTAGGGCCGATTGCCGCGGACTGGGATTCGAACCCGGGAAGTCCTGCTTTGGCCGCAGGTGTGCTACCGCCTCGAATTCCGAAGCCCGTACGGCAGGTGCCGGTGTTGGCCGTAGACGATGATCTCGTTCAATGAGTTATGCGTAGGAGCTCTGGTAATACGGGGTTGTTCGTGCATGAGTATCCGTAAGTTAGTTTCGCTGTCCTTTAACCCTCTTTTGCTTGTGTGCGTTTACAAGAAATCTTGGGGAACTCGAGAAGAGCGCCAGATGCTGAATCGTGTTTCAAGTTACTTCTGCGAAACTTCTCTTCCTTTTCACAGAAGGGGCATTTTCGTCAGAGTCAATAAAAAGAAGAAGTAAAGAATATTGAACGATACGAAGGGGATTACGAGATATAAGAGTTGATGCGGATAAAAAAATGAGAGATTTGTCATTCAGTAAATAGAATAAACTCCGGTGACATCTTAGTGTACATTTAGCTCTTTCAATTCCATTTCATCTACTTTAAACACGAATGTATTGTTTATTTTGATGAAGTTGACATTACACATTTTTTCACCATAGGCAGCCATGTTGTACTTTATCTCTCCACTCTTATATTAATCCTAGAATAGCTTCTGCAGGAGATAATTAAGATTATGTGAACTTTGGAATTTGAAAACGTTTCATCGCATACATCGAAAAGCAAAGGGGTTGTCGATTTCAAAATAATAATAATAATAATAATAATAATAATAGTGATCAAGAAAAGAGTTTGTGATTGGTGCCTGATGATTAGATATTCGCAATCCGAAAAGAAGAGAGACGTATTGACGCTTGGAATTAACAAATACGTAGTTGGAAGTGAACTTGTAATGCAAACACTGGAGAGTGGCTGATTAGCGACTACGGGGCTTGTTTGAATGAAGCAGGACGATTTGATCATCGGCTATCGACGGAAGAGAAGGCTTCTGTGTACTCGACGTTGTTTCGGAAACGCATTGGAAGACGGTGGAATGGGGATTGTCTATGGCGGACAGCAGTGCTTGCATTGAGAGCGCGATATAATTGGGTAGTTTGCCGATGGGGCAATGATATGAACGTTCTTCAGTATTAGCAATTAGGACCAACCAATCTTTAGTTGTAAGTTTTGGTAAATTAAATATATTACAAATAATATTCCTGGGAGTCTTTACTGATTTTAACTCTTTGACAATATATATTTCGTGGGCAAAAGATAATGTAAGAGTTCAAACGAAAAAACTGCTATGGAAGATTAAATTTCTTAGCATCACCCTCTAAAAAAAGGATAAAACACATTAAAAAAACTGAATGTAAGAGTTCCAAAGTATATTATTATTATTATACTGGATCACAAATATATTGAAATTATAGATCGAAAAACATAACCATATATTTCGGTGTGGTGTGTGAGCTTTCAACGGTCTACATGTCTTCGTAAAAGGATGTATTTTATTTATGTACACCATTTACTATACATGGAATCAATGTCATTTTATGTGGTACATATGAAGGTTTCAACTAAAAAATTATCTTCGAACTAAAAACAAATTTTTGGAAAATAGTTTTTTATGAAATCCATTTTTTCCTCGAATTTTTAATATTAAATTCTCGAGAAACGTCTTTTGATATTTTTTAGTTTTTGAAACAATTTTTTATGGAAGAACTTTTCCTTGAAGAATATTTTTTAAAGAATCTCTTTCTGAAAAATCATTTGATTAAAAATAATTTTTCAACTTTTTGTGGAAACACGTCTTTTGAAAAAACTTTTTTTGAAAAATCTTTAATTTTTTTAAAAACTTCTTTTAAAATTTACTCCTCTTTCCAACACTGGTATAAAGTGACAGTGAATGCGTATGTGTCGGGATATACAGGAAGCGCGAGACTTCGTTACGCCCTCAAAGTCCCCGCGCTCTTTGTGTCTTTTGACTGCAGCTTCAGTCATTTAACCCTTCGCTTTGCTGCCGTCGGAGGGCGAGGGACGGAGGTGGGGGGTTCGTCGATTTCGTGCAAAGTTCACAAGCGACTGCTGCAGCTTTGCTTCCATTTCCGTGAGCTTTCAACTTCGTAACGGAACAGGGAAACATTGCAGTCCATTGAACCTCATCTCATCTGTTCCTCACAAAGATAATTATTTTTGTTACTCAAGGACAGGTTTTATCACGAGCTGGCAAACAAAACAAACGATTGGTACTAGCTGACGTTTCGGAACATTTATTGCTCCATCTTCAGAGCTGTAATAGTGTGGATGTTATACAAAGCGTACAATAAAAACAACTATGGTACACATCAATTGTATGAAAAACTTACCGAGTAACCCAAAGTATTGTTAATAATAATAATAATAATAATAAATTTGTTGTCAAAAACAGTACAAACTGCGTATGACTACGTGGAGGACAACAAACTAATTTACTCTCCGGAAATGAATAAACTAAATATGGTCCAATTTGGTAAAAAGTTAATTTCCATTTTCACGTTCGTACCAAAAATTAAACTTCAAATCTTAGACCATATATTTAAGAGTCATCAATTTCAATTTATTTTAATTAGTTTCTTTGCAGAAAATTCACAGAGAAAACAACAACAACAACAACAACAACAACAACTTAATATTGGTGTTAAGGACTTGCAGAAGTAGAATTCACCCAGAAAAACAATTTGAAAGACTAAAGTGGTATTGGTTGTCCTCCACTTCACATTGGATGCCCCGTATGTTAAACACTGATGTTTCTACGTGCTTCTATGTACCTATAGTTCTTGCGGCGAAAGAATAATAGCGAGATGTAACCAACGGAGCGAATGCGCGGTGTTGTCATAAGTCTCCTGCAGGGGGTGGCCTAGCATAGCTCCACACATTGACGTGCCGTGGCACCCAGACAATGGTTACTATAACCGGCGGAAGAGCTAACAAACAGCCTCGGTGCGACCAAAGGTTAGAGAGCAAGTCCACTGTCCGTCACTGTTCTACGGTTCTACGAATCGGGTGATGTAGGCGGCAGCGCCCGAACGTAAACTCACTGAGTATCTGCTGACACGAATAAAATGCCCTCGTATCTACAGCGAATAGGAGAAGTGGCAAACTCGCAATGTTGACATTGGCTCCTCCCCTTGGGCTCGTCCCTCATTACTTTTCTTCGCCTCGAGTAGTGTAATTACGGTGCGTGCTTGTGCCTGGGTGATTCTCATTGCAAATTTCCATGTACATGCCATGTACCCGCAGTATTTATGTGCATAAAAGAAGCTTATATTGTCTAACTCATCCATTGAAGAACAATATTAGCATGAAAAATGAAATTATTGAAAATTATGAAATTTATTAAATCAATTAATTAAAGTAATTACAGAATACTGAACCAGGCTCAAATTTGAGTAAATGTGTAAAATTTGTGAAGAAGATTTATCGTAGCAAACAGTGATAGTTAGTTTTCAAAATGTTATCTTCGCGATAAAACTAATATGAGTGAAGAATGTCTTCGGAAGAATAATGTAACATTTAATATGTTGTTTTTGTTGTTGAAGTCAAGTTTTCAGTATTTTGTTCTATACTGATTGGTTAGATGAAAACTCAAATTGGTACATCCATTTAGATGATTTCAGATATGAATTGATTCGCATTATTCTCGTGGGTGACTCTTAATCACACATCGTAATGAAATAAAAATGAAAATTGTGAGTACTCTTTTTATTTTTAGCTGTTTAAAATCTAATTTATATTGCTATGTGCGTAGTGTAGAACTATTACTGTGAATTAAGGCTTGGAAATGTTGTCTCTAGTGAGACAACATAATATTCCAAATAATAATTTGTGTTTTGGGGACGTGGGTATTACGTTTTTCGTAAGTACACAATTACCAACGTCTTTGTTCTGTTATCTAAAGGATTTAACTCCATCTTCATTTCCAAGAGTAGGAGTTGAGTCCTTTAGTGAAACACAATTTAACTTTGTCCCAGCAGATGTTTTTGCTCGTTAAGTGCCAGAATTCATGACTCCTCGCCAGATACCGTATTCACAAAACAAACAACTCCCGGTGTTCTATTACCAGTGTTTATTGCGGAAACAAAGACCATTGTGAAATTAAGTGTTCGAAGAACGATCCTGTTCATTGTGTCTCAAAATAAAATTAAACTTAATATTAATCTCTTATTAGAAAAGATGGCACGGTTCAAATCGATACGGAACTGGTCAGTGGAGAAGGTAAAAGACATAAGAAGAAAATGTTGCCTAAAGTCAGCTGGAAATGAAGGAATAAAGAAAACAAAGGGTGACAAACATTATAAGTGGACTTTGCTCTTAAAAAACCATGGTTTCAACCAAGTACAAAAACCTGCAGTTTATGACTGTGAATGGGAATACAAATTTATATTTAAAAATAATTGTACAATGCTACACCGATAATCATGAATTCTGAAAAAAACTACATAAATCGTGAAATACAATACCTCGGTGTAATTGACAATATCTCTGTCAATTACGAACAAAAATGGATGAAATTTTTACCAATGAAAATTCAATGCATTTGGGTATTTTTCAAATAACAAATCCATGATATTGTATTTTGGGATATTATTATTTTTTTAAAGTAGCATTTTCCGTTTTTGAACTCAAAAATTGTCTTCGTTTGACAAAAATAATATAATAATATGGTTCAAAACAATAGAATAGAGTCTGAACTTTCCGTTTAAAACACTATAATTATCTTTATGAGAGTTCATTTTAAGCATTTTGCATTTACTGTTCATTAGGCTTGATTTATGTCAAAACAGACTTGGATTCACTCAATGGTAAAAAATGGCAAAAATATGGAATCAATGTGCATAAACCTCATTTTTCGACGTAATTAACTAGAAAAAATGTTTTTGTTGAAGTTTTTGATTGGTGACTTTTTTGGCCGATTATACAAAGAATGACCCATGTATAAATTATTTTAAAAATATTGGCTCTGCTCTTACTTGGCTTTATTTTTTAAATAAATAAATAAATAAATAAATTTATCGTCAAAACAGTTTCAAACTGCATATGACAACATGGTGGACAGTAAACTAATATGCTCTCCGGAAGCAAGCAAGGGACCATCTCATCCATGGCGATCAAGGGAGGGACGGATTCAAAAATTTCAGCTCACTCCACAGATAGCTAAAACGTTAGCTAAAATTATAATTAGTTAATATTATAATACCAACAATTAAAGAAAACACAAGAAAGATAGTTTACGAGTACATATTGATATCGAACAATTGATTATTTGGAATATATTGTTTATAAATAGTAACTATGAAAATAACTTAAATCTGACTACATTCACTTTGATTCGGAATGCGTTACACTATTTGCTTAATTTAGAATTTAGATTATCTCTGTGACAATTCCGTTTGAGGTTGGTCTTGTGTATGAACACCTAAGAATTTTGTTTTCGTAACATTATTTTATTGTGTTCCGTTCAAAGAAAGAGGAACCTGGGGTAAAGATTTTGTGGTAATATTGGGAAATGATTTGGACACTATTTTGTCATAGTTTACAATGAGACGATTAGTATGGAACCAAGCCGAGAGGTTAGACGAAACATTTTGAGCGTTGATGTGTTAACATAGTGAATTAGAATCATTTTGCTATCTGATGTGGAGGATATGTTCACATACACCAGAAATTTAAAAAAATATTATCATTTCATAGTGTTCGATAGTAGGGAGTTTAAATAGGGGCTATATTCTAATGGGTGGAGGGAATAAAGACGTAGATAATGGTGTGAATAAGTGAAGGGATCATCATAAATAGTAGGAGAAGTGGATAGATCTCGAGATACTAGCATGAAGATACTTCGATCTTCCGCGATTTTCACTGTCGCTCCCGTATATGACAGTTGAGTATAATAACCGTCACACCCCGCGTAAACTGTTATTGTTATGAATTTCAAAACTCCATAATTCAGTACGTTTTATTTTGGAAAGGTAACTTTTTGATAGTATCACTTTTTTTCGCAGTATTCTGTACTCTCACATAAAGCTATTGTTTCAAATAAGAAAAAGTTAATATTTGTACTTTATGTAGACTAACTACTACGAATCAAATATGCCAAAAATATAAAAAAACGTTTTATAAACTTATAATACTTGATACTTCATTGCATATCTAATAAATAAACGTCATTCATTCAAAAAAACGCACATTTTATCGCTGGTTGAATCAATTTTGTTTCAAAATCAAAGTGAGGTGTATTCTGTTTTTTCTTCATACTTGCATTTCAGTGCTCTTCATAACCCCACAGGGAAAATGTTTCTGTATTTGCTCCTTGATTGATATGTTCATCTCTGATTGGTTGTTTTCGGTGATTGCATGTTCTAGTCTGCTACGCAGCAAAATCGTCTCTGAGAGAATCTCTCGTTAATATCCCGCCCAAATTTAATGATATCCAGCGATGAAATATTGAGAATTAACTTGCGGGGAAAATTGGTTCCAGTGGCCGCGCTTAAAAACTGACCCCCAGCTAATCACGAAATCGATTGTCAGCTTACTCGTGATTTATACGGAACTTATAATGAATTTAATGAACATTAAAAGCGATATTACGAAGCCACCACCTTTGATGAATAATATTTGAACAAAATAATTTACTCTAATGAAAATGCGAGTACGTACGCATCTTATATTTGTATAATTGAATAAAGGTGAACCTGTTCCACTTTTAAATTTCTGTTGCATGTGAACGACATGTCATCCTCCACATCAGATTGCAAAATGGTTCTTTATGCTGACGACACTATTTTATTATGTAAACACATCAACGCTCAAAAAGTTTTGTTTAACCTCTCCTCTCGGTTCCATGCGAATCGTCTTATTGTAAACACTCACAAAACCGTGTCCATGTCACACACACACACAAAATAGTATCTAAACATCGTTACCCTAATCTATTTCGTCAAACGGAACTCAATAAAATACTGTTACGAAAATAAGAAATCTTAGGTCTCCATATTAAAGACAATCTCAAATGGAATTGTCAAACTGATAATCTAAGTTGTAAATTAAGCAAATTGTGTTACGCATTTCGAATCTTAGTTATTAATTCGTGGTATTTTAATAATACAATTTATACACAACATATATTCAGAATAATCCTTGGATATACAAGGGTATACAAATCGATGTGTTAAATACAGTGACTAAAGAAGCTTATAAAGAGAGTATAAGCGCAGTGACGAACATACACTGAGACGATGCGTTTTGTATGTTGAGATAAGGAATAAGGATTAGCCAACCCTAATCGACATCGCAAGGAGAGTTATGGTGTTACAGCGTTTTTCCTTCGTAATAATAAACCGTTGATCAAAATAGCACTTTAACGTACTGATGCTGTTAATTCGTGAGATATGGGGAGAGTTCGAAATAAATTTGAACCTTTATCACCCTTTTAAGTTGCATTTTCCAAACATCCTATTTTCATTAGTCTATTTAGTACTAAAGTACGTCAAAATTCCGTTCGAATCTATTTTTTTTTCCTGTTTCGATGAGTAAGTCAGTCAGTGAGTGACTCGGTTTCTTAGATATTGTCTCGGTCAATTAATTAGTCATTCACTTAGTGAATCAGTTAGACAATCAGTACATCATTTTATAAAATTTGTCAAGAGAACATTTGCAAACTGCGAATGACCACGTGGGGGATAACTAAGATTAACTAAATTACTCTCCGGGAAAAAGAAAGGGACCATCCCATCAATTCCGATCAAGGGTCCAAGGGCAATGGCGGATTTAATACTAATCTAAAAAATATGTAATAAAGTACGTACCTTATACATTTGTTCATCCAAAATGAATCGTAGATTATGTGCAGTGAAAATTCGAGATTAATAATATCAAAAAATTTAATAGCATTCACGCCCATGAAAAATCCGCCACTACCCGAATGAAAACCGGAGTAAAACCTGGACCAGGAGATCCCTTTTTGGAGTCGTAAAGAAATCCACGCGATTCTTGAGGCATGCCGCCTTTGAGGAAACGTCTGCTTCCTCATTTCCTCTGATTCCCACGTGTCCGGGAATCCAGCAAAACGTTATGTTCTTTGCCTCACTTTGGAGGAAGGAAATCACATTCTGGATGTTCTAGATCAGCTTATCAGATGGATACATAGTCTGGATTGCTTGAAGAGCACGTAGAGAATCAGAGCAAATCAGGAAATTTGATCCGCAGGAACTTTTTGTTGATCGCAGTGCTCTCAATATGGCGTAGCACTCAGCGGAGTAAACGCTGCACAGGTCGCCAAGACTGTAGCCACAGGTCGTACGGGGAAACGCCACGGAGCAGCGAACACCATCGGTCTGCTTCGTCCCGTCTGTAAACACAAAAACATAGGTCCGGTGTTTGTCCAGGATTAGGTGGAAGTATACCCTCAACAGAGCAGCTGTAGTGTTCTTCTTGTCGTGATGCGGAATATCGAAATTAATCTTCGGCTCGTGCAAAGCCCGAGGAGGAGACTTACTGAAACTTTCATTTGAGACATTAGGTGTGCGTGTAATCAAGGTTTCCAAACTTCATACAGAGCTACTGCGAGTAAAAGTAATTTACCTCATCGAAGCAGATACGTTCAGCTCGCGTATTGCCACTTCTGCAGTGCTTGCAACGCTATCTGCAGTCCTTCGAGTGAGTGAAGAGAACGAATCGGTCGAGGGGACCCGTTCTCTCCGTGCGCGAGTGGTTTGTGTTACAGAGGTCATGGGACTCGACTCGCGTGTTCGCAGAGTGTCTGATGGCCTTGTTGAGTGAGCGATCAATACAAACACGCATCAATGCACGTACGGGGTGTGATTCTGCGGACCGCATGAAACCGCAAACCATGGACAAAACGAGTTGTCGTTATTAAATGATTGGTGTGGATGGAACTGTTTGCACTGGGTTGTTTATGCTCGGTGAATAAAGATCTTTGTTTTACTTTTCTGGCAACGACTTTTTTCAAGTCAGGTTATGATTTTTTGCGAAAATAATTATTTTTGAATCCCATTTAATAAGGCAGGGGTGTATTTATCATTTCAGCATACTTTATAGATAGGCATGAAAAGTTTGTTACAATATCAACAGACTGCCAACAAATTTGTATTTAATAAAACACAAGAAAGATAGTTACGAGTACGAAATATTGTCGAACTACAGATTTTTCGGAATATAGTTTTAATAAATCGTAACAATTCTAATAACTCTTTAAGTTGAGATTAATTATTACAATCGACGGCAACCCCTATTTAGGAGTCTTGAGAGCTTGTATATGAAGTACGCCTCTACCCAAGGAAAAACAGGAGAAATACCCGGCCCGGGATGGGGCTATAAAATTAATGTAATTGAGCCAAGGTTGATTAAAGATAAAAACTAAACTTGTACGAATAATAAAAAACAAGAATCGCATGTAGGTTTAAAATAATTTTAAAATTTATTCATTTTTTTTAAAAGTACATGATCAAATGACGTATTTAATGTTTGCTGGGACAATTTAAAACATAAATATTTGATGGAAAATAATGTATAGGTTAGCATCAATGACTCATCTTACTGTAAGTTTCCCCGTACTCGGGCAAACAGGGCGACAAGCTACCCTTTTCGGGAGTGGTGATGTAATGCGGTGCATTTCACTGTAGAATGCAATCGGGAACATCCTGACAGTAGAGAAGCTCACATTAATTTTTCTTCAGTCATAATTTTTCATTTTATTCAGTGGTTGTTTTTATAAATATTCCTTTACGAAAGTTAATTTCTGAATATCGTGATTAGACGTTCATAGTCAGTAGGGAATCTAGATCGTAATCAAGGGGGAAGGGCTCACCGCGGTAGGATCTGGCGAACATATTTTTTTTTAATTATGATTTTACAACAATTTTGTAAACATCTTTCAATAACATACATCAACTCATCAAATAGATAGACAATTAACAATATTAAATCATGACCAAATTTATTAATAGCTTAAATGGCAAATACGAAGGAAAGGATTAGAATTTCGGGACCAAATAGGAATTTCATAAAGATACAAATCAAATAAGTCATGAAAATATATTTGTAATGAACAAACAAAAATACATGAAAGTTATAAAATAAAATCCCAAATCAAGAATTTGATATATTCTTTAAAACAACGGTCTTGAAGAGGTCTACTACTTAATCTACGAACCAATAAATTAAGGTTCTACTACTGAGTTAGCAAAATTCTTACAACGAACATGGAGACTACACAACGTATCGAAAGAAAAATGGCATCCCGTTAACGAATAAAAATCCTCTTGCCGTCTTTAGACGACATGAAGCATGTGGGAAAGGGGTTCTTCAAACGTCTCAAGATCGTCCCATCCTGTGAAGCAAGTAAAGGTCCCGTAAAGATTGGCGTCACCTACTGCCTCGTCAATGCGTTAATACCATTGGATGTCAATCTACCCATCAGTTGTGCTACCGGCAACTCGGTTGCATTGTATCGCTTATAAAAGTAAAATTGCCTTAGGAACACTGTTACAAGGCAGAGTTAAAACCGTTCTGAGGGAGTAGCTGGCCCCGGACGAAAGTTCAACCTTCCGAGCCTAACCGATGTACACTGTTACTAGGCAGCTAGCGAGGGATCAACTACACGGACAGGGAAGGGACTAGCTATCTCTTGTCTTAAGTTAGTTGGTGATCTCAAAGGAACTTCTGTGCTCTTCTTCATGTTAAGTTGGTAGGCCTAATGCGGTTGTAAACTCTAGGCGAGAATTCGGAGAAATATTATATACGTACAGTAAACAAGTACACATATAATACCGTAAATACAATTGTTGCTTCTCATTAATTTACTATAAATCTCGGAGATTGCGTTGTAATTGTATTTCAAATGTTCTGTTTTACTTCTATTGACGTCATGTTACGTCGAATGCAATTGGGAGACGAGACCGGGATTCGAACCCGGGACCTTGAGCATTACGCGCTCATGCGCCTTGAGCATTACGCGTAATGCTCAAGGTCCCGGGTTCGAATCCCGGTCCCGTCTCCCATTTTCATTCGACGTAACATGATTAATCTGTTACCTGGCGGTGAGGTTCACCGTAATCTAAGAGATTTCTATGTTTCTATTGACGTGTCGTGTGTCCAGTTTCGCGTTCTGATAATTATTTAATGTTTTCATGGTACATAGCATCTTCTTCCTGTCAAAGTCGACTTGACATTCACTGTGTATGTCTAATGTACACGAGAAGTACGTAAAGAATGAGTCGACATGAGGATAAACAATTTCAATTATTTTAAGCGTATTTACCTTAATAGTCAGGAGAACCCGAAATGGGATCCTGATGAAGAGCCAGAATAATAATAATAATAATTGTACATATTACTTTTTACGAACTAACGGACACATTCGCTACAGATTGTCAAAACACTTATACAATTAGAGAGCAACGTATGTGATAAACTACTAAGTTTATACATCATAATAGAAATATTATATAGATCACATTATTTTTGGAAATTATGAAAGAAGTATCTTCATTATCTGGCCACTTCCATTCGCTCTTCATTTTTAAAAATTCTGCACAATGTCCGTCTCTTACAAGATTCTTAATTACTAGTTATATTTAATATTAAATGCTGCTTTAGTTATTTAACATGTATTTTATATACAGCTTTTGAGAATTCAGCGTTCTTAAATTTATAGTGTACTTCATATTTACGCTAGTTTTTCCACTTGTAAAGTATTCATAAATAATTTATGTAATCGAAATAAATAAACAGATTTCTTTATTGTTCCATAATAATAATTTTAATAATAATAATAAATTTATAGTAAAAAAAAACAGTACAAACTGCGTTTGACCACGTAGAGGACAATAAACTAATTTACTCTCCGGAAGCAAGCAAGGGACCATTCCATCAATTCCGATCAAGAGCCCTAAGGCAGAGGCGGATTCAAAAATTTCAGCAAAAATTCCTACATAAGATGAAAAGTTAGCTACGAGTTATAATACTAATAGAATGTCAATACTCGTATGTTTGTACTTAAACGGAAAAAAATTTACATGTACAAATTATTATCGAACTATCGATTATTTTGAGTATAGTGTTTAAAAATCATAAGAATTGAAATAACACTAAATTCACGATTTATTGTTACAATAAACACGCCCCTAGACAAAGCCTAGAGAACCTGTATAAGAAATCCGCCTCTACCCGAAGGAAAAACGGAGCAAAACCCCGGCCAGGATGGGGCTACAGAATTAATGTACACAACCGTGCCACATAAATCTATATTAATATGAGTCATAAGACAACATAATCACGCAAGAAAATATATTTTTTTTAAATTGCTATAAGTTATTTAAAAAGTACTACAGCAATGGCGTGATAAAGTACAAGACGGATTTTACTTTTATTAAAACCAATAAATTCCTTTACAGTGTAGAAGCACTGGTGCAGGAGGTAGTTTTTATCCGCGGATTTGAAGAGATTCAATTTCATAATATCTTTTATATTCTTGGGCAGGGAATTATATAGAACGATTCCCGAATAATACGGTCCTTTTTGCCAAAGAGTGGTTCATACTCTAGGGCGATGAATATTATTCCTATAATAAGTTTGTATGTTAATATACATTAACAGCACTTTTTCATTTCATATTTAAGCTAATTAAATAAACATTAGATTCACAACTAGGTTTAACTAAATCACTCTGAAGTAATCTATTTGTAATCGTTTATATTTAACATTATACATTTAGGTTTTTCATAAACTAATAAATTTTTAATAATTAATAATTGCTTGTGTTAACTATTTTGGAACAATAGTATCGTAAGGTTTCAAACATGTCGGAGATGTTCTCTCTCAAATTATGGGCTTAATATAAAAAATCGTAAAACTCACATTCACCCGAAAACACATAAATGTCTTTTTAGGCGAGGATCCTAAATATATTTTTAAAATGTATTTTTAAATTTTTGCATTTAAACTTACTACATATTTCTGTCCTTCCTATTTCTGCGTATCAGTTTACAGATGTATGCCATATCAGTTGGTCGGTGAACGTCCCAAGAAATTATCATTAATGTTCAGAAAGCCCAAAATATTTGGTGAGTGTGAATCTCTTCTTGGCTGGTTATTTTTATTTTTGGGGCTTTAGGGCTCGCCAACACTTGGACGTTGGTTTCCCTTAAGCTCATAGAATAGTAATAAACCCCCCAGGGGACTTACATCTAGTAAGTACGTGTTTGGCGAACACGGGGCCCCGAGCTGAGTGTGGCACTGCTTCCACTTACTTGTGCCATGCTCCTTCCTTTCTCTTTTCTGACCTCCCTTGGTCACCTCTTGTTCTTTTCGATCCCGACGCTATTAGAGCTAGGGTATCTTTCATTTTCCTCTTTCCTCTTTTTTTTAAAAAATGTTTTTAGTAAAGTGTTTTTAGATATGATGGAATTTCTGTTTTGAGTTGTAATGCAGGAGGGTTTTTAGTGGGTATGGTTGAGTCATTCGGCGAGTCCCACACGCGGGGAGAGTCATGTTGGCTCTCCCTAGTGCGTAACTGCATTTTCCCTACCTGTACAAGTTTTAAGGGCTCTAATGACCTTTGATGTTGACGAGCCCTAAAGCCCCACAAAAAAAAAAAAAAAAGTAATAAATACAACCCAAGAAGAAATTTACATTTACGACATGTTTTGAGCATTTGGAACAAAAAAGATAATTTGAAATTTCTGTTCATAAATTTATTACTTTCAAAATCCTCAACTGCTGTCATTAAAGAAGTGACAAAACAAATTGAGTATTTCATTCAAATTTAAAAATTTTGAATGAGTATTTTCATGTTCTTCAAATTCTATTTTGTTAAACTTAGGAAATAACACAAGTAACAAGTATATTCGTCATGAGAACATGAAACACTGATTAGATGGTAAAAAATATTTTTCTTTCAAATATAACATGTTGGTGCCTAATCTAGTATGGGAAGAAGGAATCACAGAACAACTACAATTCATTAAAATTCTTTTAATGAAATAAACAAAACTAAATTTAAAAAAAAACACTATATAACTTCTTTTGACCACTGACACGACGGAGCTAGGGAGATAATGTATGCAACTGTGCCAAGATCGAGAAATTTCAAAAAAATTGTTATTAAAATTCATTATTAACTCTCCTTCTAATAGGGTAGTTGCCTCGGATCATAACTTAACTTAAAGGTATGAACTTCAAAACCAATTTTGTCCAGTGAACCATTCAAGTGAATCCCGAAAATGGGAAATCTGCTTTCCCCCACAACGAAACACCTTTTCACTAATATCTGGATTTGCAATGTCCAGTACAAAACCTGAAAAATTATAATATTCTAATTGCATCAATTTTAACTTAAAACTCTTGATAAAATGATTCAATGTTAAATAGTCCTTTCAAAATTTTTGTTTCCTTATGTCATGACAAATTCAAAATTATCAGTATCACAGAGAATATAATCATATCTGATGTCATGTGAATTTACACTAGTATGAATTAAATAAACATACTCCACGTTAAGTCTCCGTAATTGTTACTTAACATCTCAAACTATGCGGAAGTAATGTGGTAAGGTGAGTAGGTGGTCGCAAATTGCCAGCGAAGCACAACGCAGACTAGTTAGACCGCTGCGGCCGCCGTAGCTAAACCCACCCCGGACGGCTGGGTTTAGTCTGGCTTTTGGAGAGTTGCACCACGGACTTGGGCCGTTTCGTGTGGTATTGGGAGTTGGACCCGGTCAAACTGAGTTAGATTTAGTCAAATTTTGGGCTGCCTGCCTTGTTACAGTGGCCCCTGGCGTTTCACGACTTTGGACCAGTGGCGGATCTTTGAGGGCCATTGGAACTGAACTCTCAACAGATTAAGGCATACTTTGTACATGTGTTACCAGATATTTGACACTCTAAATCAACATGTTATAGATAATCGTAATACAAATTTGTATTATAATTTCTTTGTATTTCATGCACTGTTCGGAGCGACTCGTAACACTGAGCTCTGCGAAGGGGCTGATGCAACCCGACATACAGAGGTGTACGTCGGGTAGAGGTTTCTGTATTCGAATTTATGTGAACGACGTTCAGTGACGAAAGAAAACAAAACCAGCTACTATTATTTCTGACGTGAAATATGGGAGATTAAATTGCTTTAAAATATAAAAATCATTGCAGTGTTATCCGGTAATTTTAAATGACGCTTTATTAAATTTATTCATAAATTGGGAGACGTTTCGAAAGATTGTATGGTACATGTTTGCAAATATTGAAATTATTACCGTTCAGTCATATTCCAATTTAAATATTTAGAAAGACCTTTTATTAAAAACAAGTGTCTTCTCCATAAGATTTACATTGGAACATCAATTATAATTGAAATTTTGTCATTTAAATGGCCGGTGAGTAAAGTATATGTTTCTTCGTTTATTTACGCCGAATTCAGATATTTTAGTGGTATAATTCTACTTGGGCTAGTACTACCTTAAGCGAGAACACTTCTACATCGTGTGAATAAAAACTGAAGACTTCCATCGGAGTTGTTCGAACAAAGTGCCTCCAAATCAGTAACCTGACTCTTAATACATTTCTGTGACAACTGAATAAAGATGGATTGCCAACTCTCACTCTCTTTGGAAACGCGTCTCTCCAAAGAGCTTTAGAGTGTAGAGACTCCTTCATCTTTTATGGATCGCTCTCTCGTGTTTTCTCTTCCTGATTTACTTCACGAGGAGCTCCCGCATTTCGATGCTATTCCAAGATCTCGGTTCTGTGGATTGTATTAGCAATCCAAACAAAGCGACGGCGAATCGGGTTTTTACTTAAGCAAGATATCACAGGGAGAGTACTGTAATCGTACAGAAAAAAAAAGTTTGTAGAGATTAGAATCATTGCAAATACACGCTTCGAAATAGTTTTCATTGTTTCACATTGTGCTCGGGGATTTGTACAATTGTGAATGGAGTTTTTCTTTTTCTTAAAAAGAAACTAGTATGGACCGTATTTTATTGTAGGACGTATTGTAACTGTGGAACGTAGTGTAATCGTGAAGATTTCCAATCACGAGATACACTCGGAAATATCTGGTATGTCGGTCCCTGAACAAAACAAAAATTGATTCGTTCCGTATGAGCCCAAACAGGTCAGTCGGCTTAATTTCTATTTCGAGTCGATGTATGTCCTCAAAACGTTTTATCGCTATAATTTAAAGGTTAGTTTATTTGAAATACAAAATGCATTAATTTAATATGTCTAAGCAAGTTCTCTATTTTCCAAGTTTTGTGTACTAAAAGTGTAATTAGTTTTTACTTCACCTTTGTAAGTTGAATTTTTCTTGAAAATTTGGTTAAGACGCAGTAATAAGCAGACGACATTTTTCTGCTGATCTTCCACACCCGAGTTACATTTTCAAAGAATCGTTTACGACTGGAATTGCTCTAAGCACAAGGAGAAAACAGTATTTTTTTTTAAAAAGAAGAAAAAAACCTATGAGAGAATAAGCCGAAAACTAGCATCTATTATGAACTTTCATCTAGGTAATACATGTTTTCATATATATATATATATATATATATATATATATATATATATATATATATATATATATATATATATATATCTCTATTTTTAATGTATTCGCAGTAAATACAATTTGAATTTACTTAATTGGACATTGATAACGTAAACGGGATAGTGTGCGTCGTTGTTTTGCACTACTAGTTAAAGTTGCACCTGATTTTGCACTTTTGCACCACTAGTTGCACTACTGATTAAAGTAAACTGTCTACTTTTTATCAGGGATCAAGGTTGCATTACGATACGCGTATAGTTTCTCCTACATATAGATATGTGTGTTGGCATTCCCAAATCAACAGAAAATACAGTATTGTTTTATGGATCCATTTAGAAGCATACAAAACATAAAATAATATTGATAATAATAATGTTAATTGGTAATTTGTAATAATGCAGGTATGGTTTCATTGATGTAAGGAAATGAATATTAATTTAAAACGGTATTATATAATTATTGTAATGTAGGAGTAATTGTGTTAATTTCCATTATTCATTCAGTTGTGTATACGGTTACGTTTTGTGGAAAGGCTTAAAATGCAGCTGGTGATCTTAAACAATTTAGAATAATGTGAAAGTCTTCGAAGTTATGAGGAATGAAATTTGCATAAGAAAGTACTTCGCCGTTTTTCAACAAATATTTTACAGAAGAGTAAGGTCTACGTATTACTTCTTGTCCTGGTGCTTTTAAAAAGAAATTTCGAAAAAAGAATCTCTGTCAAAAACAGTTTACTGCTCTGAGAACTTCTCACACTTCAAATTTCTACTCAAAAAAAATTTTGAAAATTTTTGTATGGTTCTTTAATGGAACCGGTCTTCAATTAATATCTAAGTATAATTTAGTCGATCAGGATGTAAAATTTAATTGGAATCATTACATCAATTATTAACGTTTCTTGTTATTATATATTGTAACGTCCCCTTCGTTACTATTAATTATTTCATTTGTTTTATCAGGGCATGGGTCCGCGAAAATTACAACCTATTGGGCCAACATAAGTCTAGATCCTATTGATGGAATAAAACAACTTAACATGGAACAATTTACATAGTTTCATGAAAGAAACACAAAAATTTAGAAGCACAATTTTAGAAAGAAACTTCATACTCATCCGAAACATTCATACATTCACTCAGCATAAATTTCTTTCCCTTCAAAATGGTTACAAAGGACGCGTTATTTATGTTTATATTTTCATAAGATAATTTTAAGCTTTGTGGAGAAAATGACGAAGATTCCCTGATCAGTTTCAAATTTTTGTGAATATAAGTTAGAGTTATTATCCAAATCTTTACTACTTAAAATCTTGGATAATGAACGCACTTAATTCGTAAATAATCCCCAATAAATTTGTGTAATAAACCTACAGCCATTATGTAATAAATTGTACTATTGACGTCCATCAAGATAAAGAAATAACTTTAGACTTAGACCTTTTAATGAACGAATACCGTTTACTTCGTTTTTTTAGAACACGATTTTAATTTTTTTAAAGTCGAAAAGTTGTGTTCTAAAAAAGCACTAAGTAAATGGTATTCGTCCATCAAATGATTCTAAGTTCAAAATTATTTCTTTATCTTGATTATATAATGGACGTGAGAAGTATAATTTATTACCTAAAGGTTGCAGATTTATTACACGAATTTATTACACAAACAACAAAAGGTCTTTGGTCTAAAATTATTTCTTTAACTTGTTTGTTACAAAACTTTTAACACAATATATCCGTCTTTTGACATAATTTATATCTTGAATTGACGTATTCACTTTACTTTCCGCGTGTCCCCTTTAAAACAAGAGTGAAACGCTTGTGTCTCGTGCGAAGGCGCACGTTGACAAAAGTCCCCGCCAGGAGCGCGCTGAAGCCATCGTTCAAGTATGAGTCCTGGAGAAACCGCATTCCAAAAGAAAACACGGAAAAATCACGGTTAGGTATGTCAGAAAACTTAAAAAGATGTTCAGATGCCCATTGACCTCGATCATTGCTCTTCGATATATTTATTATTTATTTTATTTTGTGCCTTTTGATGAGGTATAGACACGAGACTCGCACTTCCATCTAACCGTTGGCCTTGGGAAGGTGAGATGTTGGGTTACCGGGGAACTTATTGTACTAAACCAACATCTGGAGTAAGTGAGAGAAACCCCAGCTGGAAACCTCACCTTGTTCAGCCGAGCAGGGTTTGAACCCACACTCTTCCGCTCAGCAGGTTCGTGGAAGCGGGGACGCTACCACTAGATGTCGGCGTCGAGGTTCTTGACCTTCCTTCCTAATTTTCGTAGCGAGTAATAACTTAAAAAGTTGCTGTGTTGCATATTCCTCTACTTCCGTTGATTGGAGGATCTGCTGTGAATAGTTGGTTCTAATGAAGCAGAGATAATTTATGTTGTTAATCGGAAGCGATCTGGGCTTTTCTTAAAATAGACCCTCAATGATGTGAGGGGGGGGGGAGGTGCGAGGTTTCATCTATTTGAATTTCTCGTTTACTTCTTTGTCATTTATTTTATTTCAAAGAATTTAATAATAATGGTCATTATGTATCCAAATTAAATAAATAGTTCGAGACTTACGATCCTGTGACGGACGAACACTAAATATTTTGTGATTAAAAGCTTCGTCTTCGTGACGATGATGTCGCTGCAGATTATAACAAGAATCGTAGCAACAGAAGAATTGAACATGATAATAAACATTAATATAAACACAAAATATGTTTACAAAAAAACAACAACAGAAACTACACAAACGTCCGTTACTGTAGTACTAGCGCGGGAAGAACTAAATCACTAAAATCTCTGATATCGGCCAAAGAATAAACATATATTTGTTGTGATTTTAACTTGAAAAACATAACCTCACCGGCCATTTAAATGCTGTAATTTCTATTGTAATTGATGTCTTAAGGAGAAAATGCTTATTTTCAAAATAAGACCAAGTTTTAAATCACGAAAGTGATGGAAGTTTACTTTGATTTGTAGTAAATTTTCCGTTGTGTTTTTTTACATCACTTTTATCTATAGGTCACCGGACATTTGAATAAAAAATAATTTTCTGTGGTGAATTGCATTAATTACGAAACAGAAGTTGCGCTCGGCAGCCATGTTTTTACGTGGTCTCGTGCATTTCAAACGAGTCAAGCGAGTTCCCGAATATTGTTGGTACTATATTATTAACCGATAGATAGAAATTAAATCATGTTTTTTCACCATTATTATTAATAGTATTGTGTTTTATAACAATCAAGATGATAATATAGAAAACAATTACACGTCTTGGGGATTGGACTTGCTTGAAGTGCTCTTCCCACCTCAAAAGTCTTGAATCATTTATTTAATTTCTTCGTCAAACGTTTGGGGACACAACTTTGTGTTACAAGTCAATGCTGTCACAGAAAATACGTTACGTGACATGCCATGCCCAGTAAAACGAAACAGAAAATCATGTTCGGAATTACCCTCTCATACAAGACTTAAACATTTTTTTGTAATACGTACTTATTTCTTCCGCTTGGAATAATATAAATTTGTAAAGGACCAACTTACCTACATGGTCCAACGCCGTAGAAAAATATCCAGATGAGATATCCAAAAACGGCTTTTTTGCTATGATTGTGGAAGGGACATGTTCTCGAAAATTACAAATTGAATCATTTTATGTGAAAAAAAAATTCCCTTTCTCGATGGCAAATTTAACATTATGGTCCTATCCTAACCTCATTCGTCATATATCCTTCCACGAGTGCTGCTACCTCCACCATCGCCTCCATCTTCACACTTACAACAGATTTTCTTAAAAGGGAATCGCCGGGTCTAACAAACCTAACATCGCCGACTGTGACCGAACAATTGTTTATAATTGTTCATGGCTAGCGGCAGCTGTCGCGAGCCATATTATAATTATCATACCCTAACATACTAACATAAACGGCGGCGGAGAGAAGAAAATAGTGCGGAACAATATTTCTTCATAACTATCGAAAATATGAAAAGCGAAGATTACGGCTTTTATTTTCGGAACCGCAATAATATTTGTAGTATTATGACATAAATTATTTTTTCGAAGCATATTCTTAAGTTTGGCCTTTGTAAATGACAATGAAAATATCGCATTACTAATAATCAAGTATGACTTATTAATTGTATTTGCCAAACTCCATTCCACGCCGACGCAATCGCTGGAGATTGTACAGAAAATGGATTTGTGGGCGAAGATAATTTGGACAGCGCTTAGTTTCATGGTACTGTTGTTGACGCAGTTTGTAATCTCAGCTATGATTGATATTTCTGTTTCACTGTTGATAGTTATTACGATAATGACAAAGAGTCAGTCGTGGTTCGTAATAGCAACGCAGGTGGATGTACTCGGGAGAACTTCGTGCTTATGACAGCGCCAGATATAACGAGAATTCTCTGACATTTACTGTAATAACCTCACGTACATCCGACGACAGCCCTAGGGATTCCGTTCTGAATATTCGCCCAAGTCCGTCTCGGGAAATCCTACCAACGTCCGCTTCTCAGACTGATGCTCTCTCTCTAAATAGATTTTGTGTAGAGAGAGTTGAAAGCTTCTGAGAGTTCTACAGATGCGGCTTTGAGCGGAAGCCCCTTCGGATTTAGCGCGCTGAAATCCGCCCCTCGTGCCATTTGCTAAATTGTTCTGCTGAATGCAGAACGTACCTAGCTACTCGCGACTGTGACCTGCCCTAATTTATAGTTCTATGCGATGTAATTGGTTCTGTACGGTGTATGACCCTTTGTTCATGAAGGAGTCCCTCAAAGTTCGATAAGAGGTATGCGCCGCGGGGGAACAGAATTAACTCGACAATGGAGAGTTCCTTGAATTGGAACCCATACGAGTATATTGTTCTATTCGAACGATTTGTTCCGTGTTTTCGTTCATTATGAAGTATGAACATATCAAAGGAGAGAACAGATATGGTACTGAGGGTGTCTTCATGCCACTATTTTTTATTCACGTCCAGAAAATAACTTTTTAAAAATTTTGATCCCGAGTATCTCTGGATGCTTTTAGGATACGAACGTTTAGGGCACCAACATGAGGTACATCTCAGAATTCATGGCTTTCGCATTTGCCACTCCGTGGTTCATATGTTAGCGTCCTAGCTCTAATTCTCTACCAAGTTTCCATCCCGGGTCGGACGAGAAAACAATTGTAGCTTTTCACTTGAATGTCCCAGTTCATTTGGCTGTGAGTATTGAAAAGCGAACCCTCCTTCTTCTATCAACATCCTCCTAATATCAATAACTCTAACTATTACTATCAACTTCTACTAACCCCTTCACGTGGACCAAGTTGTTGGTAAACCCAGCTAACCTTCCTACCTACTAGCAATAATCTACAACCCAACTTCTATCTCCTGTCGCTCCATGTAGATAATCTTCAATAGCATGCTACATTTCCCATTTACAAATACTGCAATAAAATAAAAAGAATGTCTTTCAAATTGGTATTTTGTATAACTACCATAAAATCACAAAAGAATCACGAAGCACTGTAAATACAAGAAAAGATGAGACATTATACTATTAATGACCTCTTTTTCCTTTCTAAATGGGGAAGCAATTAACTGTCTCTCTGTGGGATATTTAAGGCAGCATCTGTTAACAGACCATTCGGTGTTCTGTGTAATGCATGAGCCTTTCATACACTGTCGAACCACAGTCAATGATTGCCTCAAAATTGCATACTCCACATTCTCCCGTCATTCTCTATCGGTGGTTATTGTATTTCAAGTGTGCATTAATTTGTTCACTGATAGAACTATTCGCAAAAGCATGCTGGGAATGCTTGTGTGAAATGGTTATCAACATTTTCCGCAAACGGTATCATTTTTTAACTTCCGAAAGAGTTCAAAAGCAAATGTAGAATATGAGTAATGAAATTAAAGTTTTTAATATTGAATTAAAAATATATTATATTATTTTTGATGGTATTAACAATAATAATAATAATAATAAATTTACTGTCACGAAAGCAGTTTCAAACTGCGTATGACCACGTAGAGGACAATAAACTAATTAATCTCCGAGAGCAAGCAAGGGACCATCCCATCAATTCCAATCAAGGGCCCTAAGGCAGCGGCGGATTTAACATTTCAGCACACTCCTAAGATAAGAATAAAACATAATTCGGTACGTGTTATAATATTAACATAATACCAAGAAACTTCTGTTTAATAAAACAAAAAAAAGGTATTTCAGAAGTACGCCTTAGTTTCAAACTATGGAGTATTCGGAAAATATTGTTTATAAATGGTAAAGATAAAAATATTTCTAAATTCAAGATTTATTATTTCAATAACCTGTATAAAAGATTCGTGTATACCCGCATGAAGACCGGAGAAACCCGGGCCAGGATGGGACTACAGAATTAATGTACACAATCGTTCCAAGATTGAGTTTATATAAAACTAAATTTATATGAAAAACAAGACACAACAAGAGAGTGCAGGAAAATAGTTCAGAAATTGTTATTATTATTATTGTTATATATGACGTGGTAAAGTAGGAGACGAATTTAACTTTTATTAAAATCAATAAATTATTTTACTTAGTAGATGTCCTGGTGGAGTAGATAGCAACAGGAGAAGCACTGAAGCAGGAGGTAACAACTATATATTTCCTGAAAGTGAATTCCGAAGAGGATATGGAAAACTTAATACTAAAAAACTGGCACATATTTTCCTAACGATTGTTGTATATGAAACATGAAACGGTCGCGTTTCAATTGCGCGGGAAAGTGCCTTAATTGAGAAGAGTACCGTAGAAAGGTTTCCTTAATGGCGCAGAGACCGAGGCAGTAATCAGATAAAGGATAGTATCAGTTAACATCCTCACGCTATTGCCATGGTCTGTGGCAGGGTATAGGGAATACTATCGTACCGTATTACATCAAAAGCATTGACTCAATCTTTTTGGGAAAATTTACTTACGAACATTTGCACTCAAACAGGTCGGTTGTGCCTGTGCGCCGTGGCACCTTCAAAAATAAAGATCCGTTTTGCATTAGGGCTTTTTGCGGATTTGACTTGTACTGCTTAAATGAAGGGAGAATAGAAGCGTCCTAATCTGACAAGCCGCTAAACCGTCTACAAGAATGATATGAATCATTTCTTTTCATCCTTTCTTTTTTAATATTCAGTTCTTGTCAAAGATACTGATATGTGTATAACTTATACCTACTTTAAGAGTTCCAAAGTTCTTAAAGGTTTGTCAATGTTTAAAATATCCAACGTTGATAATCTCAGCAAATATTTAAAAAATTGAAATATGAGCCTAAGAAATTTATTTATTTATGTAATGTCGTGTGGCGAGGTCCGGGTCATTTGGCCCGCTCTTCCATTTAAAATCGAACTGGTTGATAACTTCAGTTTTTTGTTTTCTTCTGACGGAATTCCGAGAAGATTTTTATACCTTCTTTACCAGTGGCGGATCTATGGGGGTGAGGGATAAGGGAGCTATAGCTCCTCCACCGTGGGACATGGACTCTTAACAGATAAAATTGAAGTTGATAAATGACATACTTTGTAAAAGTGTTACCTGATTAATAACTGTTATTATTTATAATTGTTAATGTTATTAATAATACCAGATTATTAAAATTAAATAAATGAAGTAGTTTTTATTTTACTTCGATCAATAATATTTTAATATACCAGAAGAAGCTCTTCGCGACGCAGTGTTGAAAAACTGCTCGGTTCCTGGCCTTAAACATTATTTAAACGGTTCATGAAGTTTGCTCAATGTTTTACTGAATAAAATTTTCTCAATTTTTTTTTTCCCCGGCTATGTTTCGAATTTTTATTCGTCAGGGTCATACTTCATAATAAATTTTATTCATGTATTCGAACAGTATAAAGATTTGGAGGTCTCACATAATGTGATACGAAGTAAACTGCTGAAACTCCATCATAAATTGTCACTCCATCATCCAAGCTCAGTATTGATCATGTTAGGTTAGGTTGGGTTACCTTAAGATGAACTGTCGGAGTTCCACAAGTTGCAAGGAGAAGCTCTCCTGAGCCTCTTATAACGGATACGATAATCTATTATTATTATTATTATTAATGATGATGATGACTAAAAATATACTCAAAACGTTAGACAATTTATACGCCTTTTTATAACTCACAGAAATATCAAAAATATTTATGGAAATAGTATGTGATGAAAACTAATAAACTCAAGATATCTAACAATTTTTATTCAAAAAAGTTCGTTTTGAATCGTCGGTTTACTTCGGAGTTACTGAGGGAACTCTGTCTATCAAATCTACACATCACATGATTTTGCATAGCTTCATAAATTGATAAACCCATTTTGTAAAGAGTTCTGAGGAGAAAGTAAAGCTCTGATGATATTTGCTTTGGATATGAACTACTTTATCAAGTGTAATGCGTACGCGATTTTCTAATCATATTTTGTGATTAAAAAATTCATTTGTTCGATAAACGTTTAATTTCCGGTTTAATGTCGTTGTTAATGAGTAATTTCTAAAGCATCGATTTTTGGGGGGGATAGTCGTATCTAAATAAGCAGCAGCAGCGTATTGGTTTCGTCTCTGCTTCCAATATTCTACTAAGTAGAAGATCGTGGATTCAATGAAGTTACGCAATGTCAGTTGGCGGAGCCGACAAGACTCCACTACGATCGTTTTGTAAACATCGTCTCACTGCCTGCATTTCTAACAATAAGAACATCTCACTTGTCTACACGAAGCTCGTTGACAGAGGCTGATCCGTCCACCCGAGGACACATGAAACCGACAGCTGCCTCGGCGTCTTTTCAATCGTCGCTGGGGCAATCTCTCTCAAGCGCCTTGACATGGATTGAAACAAAAGGAAAATTCGACATTACAGGAATTGGTTCGATAAGGGATGCATTGATAGAAGATGGTAACAGATTTTGGACGCGAGAAAGATAATGAAGAATTGTAAGGAAATAATTTTTTTTTGAAAGATGTTACTCGTGTATATGGTACGAAAACCCTGGTATTATGAGTAAGGCACAGGGTCTGTAGAGATAACTAATAAAAATTAAAAATGGCCTCAAGATGGCTTATAAAATGGCCTCAAATGGCCTCTGGATAAAACGTGGATGTTCGTCCTCGCGTGGGCTGAGCAACCTTCAGAAGGTCGTCTCCTAGGTGTGACCTGATTGTAAGATAATCTTTCTTTTTATTCTAGCCCTTGTGGCTACCTAGATTCCAACATAGTCATTTCAAGGTTTCTCTTTTTAGTTATCTACTATATGTCTTGAGACCTATAGGCAGCGCCATTTTGCCGTATACGTTACCGTTCCCGACGCAGATCCTCTTCGCCTCATTTTCCTTATGCCTTATTATCCCCTCTACTTTTATCTTCCATTGATTGTGTCCCGTATTTGTCCCAACTTCGTTACGAATTCTAAATGTTCTTCAAAATCTTCTATAGTTTGCACGTTGTGTGAGTGACAAGGGCAATGTCTTTGTGATGCATAGTACGTTATAAGCGCTCGAAATGAATAGTAGAACGCTCCGCCAACTCTGCGTGCGCCGATTCTACCCGCTTGCCCGCAATGAATGATGTTTTCTGATAGTTTTTCCCGGCGCGCTCCAGATCAAGGTCGATCTCATAAAGTGTTTGAAACACTCTATTATACTAATATACACGTAGGGAAATTTGAATGTTGTACGGAAGTGAACATATGACTTTTCACATTCAGAAACAAACGCACGATACAGATGGTTGGAGGACACACGAAGTACGTATAGAATGTACTGTGGCATCAAATATATTGTATTTTATTATCAAAAAGTATTATATAAAGAGCATTGATTTAACCGCGTCGCAAAGGCGCAATAAACATTAATTAATAACATATAAGTTTTAATTTCATGAAAAATTAATGAAATCATATTCTTACTGACTTATTGTTAATATTTTATCGAGAGAAATTTTCATTGATAGAAATAGATCTTTTTTTAAATGCAAGGAATCATTTTAAAACAGTGAAAATACATTTTTTTAAACAGAAAAGAAAACAAACTTAGAACACGAAATCTCGATCTTATGAAATAAAATTATTAAGTAGAAAAAATTGTCCTTTTCATCATATGTTATGATTTTAATTTTATTGTAACACTTGTCAAATATTTGTAGATCACAAAACTTTGACGATAAAAGAATTTTTGGAATTCAAAACTTATGTCGTTGGTTCATTACTGAGTGAAAATAGATGGAGTGTAAAGTATCGTCTTCAATTATCAGCAGCGGCGGAAGTGGACCGTAATCAAAGGGGGTGGGGGGAGCTAACCGGAGAGCATTTTTGTTTAAAAATTGTTTTACAACACAAACTTTATAAATATTACCTTTAAATAAAATGCGTCAAGTGAATAATTAAAAATTGGTATTATTAATGACAACATTAATAACTAATATCAAATGTTAATCTGGCAACACTTTTACAAAGTATGCCATTTATCAACTTCAATTTTATCACTTAAGAGTGCAGATTCTATGGGGGGACGGGCTATTGCCCCCTTAGTCCCCACCCCATAGATCCGCCAATGATTCTCGGTGTCTCTGTGTATCAGTAAATCTGCATTGCGTGTTATCTTTATCGTCCTGGAATTACCTTCGCATTATTTCGTACTGGTTGTACGTTTATGAGCCATAAATTTCCTTTCAGCTCCGATGCTGCAGAGTTCATCGGATTGATTCATGGGTCTGGTCTCTGAAAATTTCATTCTATTTTTGCACACTTGCCTGTGCTGGGGTCTATAACCCGAATAGGATTCTGTAAAGTGTTCGTGGTGTGGGGTAAGAGGCAGAGAGGGTGCTCGGGGGACTTAAGACCCCTCCTCAAAATACAAATATACTTTTTAAAGAAACAAAATATTAAAAGTAGAGAAAATAGTACGTCTGTTTATAAATTTTAACAATTTTTGACATAGCTCCTATATCATTGTCTATATCGGGGGTTTCCAAAGTGGGGGGGGGGCGTGAAGACAAGACAAGTCAAGAGAGACGCAGGACCTCAAGAAGCTTAGCCGTTCTCAACCCATAATTGGGAATCTTGTAAAACAAAAATGCAAGGTCATCCATCTCGCTGATTTATTATATCTCTTACTTGTTCAATTTATATTGCAACTTGTAATGTTATGAAAAACAGTAAATCTATGGATATTCAATGTAATACTTGTTTTTTCCACATACAATTGAGTCGGGGGGCGTGGGATATTTTCTTCTTGACAGAAGGGGACGTGGTAAAATGTTTGAGGAAATAGTTTGGTCTATATGTTTCAAATAGTGGGCTAATATACGGTGTGCCAAACTTTAGTCCCCTTACATTATTCGGAGGTTCTAGCCCCCTCCAAATTTTCTTCTGCGTACACCACTGATGAGAGGTACTCGTCACAGCCTTCACGTGGTAGTCGACCCGTTGTCACAGTGAGCATCCAACGTTGCTAGTGACTGATTCGCGATTCGAAAGATCGAGATAAGCTTTCGACAATCCCCCAAAATATCATTGCTGTATATTTGTTCTGTATGGGAAAGCAAAGTGAGAAGCCAAACTGTCACACAACAGACCCTGAAGGCGTCCAAAGGGAAGGTGTCCAAAGGGAAGGTGTGCAGGGTAGAGCTCTGCAATTACTGGGCCTCGAGACTAAGAGAAGATGTGTTCAGCATCTCGCTCCGGGCAGATTGACCCCCACGATAGACCCTGTACTCATTGACGGATCTATTGGGGGTCTAAGTGTGCTACGGGTCCCCCAATGGACCTGAACTCCCAGCAGATAAACTGATATTGATATAGGCGTGTTCCATGCACGCTAAACCTCTCAATACAAGTCAACCGAGTTGCCGGTAGCACAACTGACGGGTAGATAGATATCCAATGTTATTAATGCGTTGACGAGGCAGTAGGTGACGTCTTTCTTTACGGGACCTTCACTTGCTTCACAGGATGGGACGATCTTGAGACGTTTGAAGTACCCCTTTCCCACATGCTTCATGTCATCTAAAGACGGCAAGAGGATTTTTATTCGTTAACGGGATACCATTTTTCTTTCGATACGTTGTGTAGTCTCTACGTTCGTTGTAGGATTTTTGCTAACTCAGTAGAACCTTAATTTATTGGTTCATAAATGAAGTAGTATACCTATTCAAGACCGTTGTTTTAAAGAATATATTATAAACTCTTGATTGGGAATTTATTTTATAACTTTCATATATTTGTTACTTGTTCGTTATGTCAGTCTTCAAAATATATTTAATAAATTATTTGTTTTGTATCTTTATAAAATTCTTATTTTTTCACGAAATCCTTATCTTTTAATATGAACTTGCCGTTTTAAATAATTCATAAATTTGGTCACTATTTAATAGATAGGTAATTTAATGAGTTGACATATTTCATTAAAAGATAATGTTTATAAAATTTGTGATGTAAAACTATAATTTTCAATCATAAATGCTCCCCAGATTGATTACGGTCTAGATGCGCCACCGTCTGAACTCATTTTAGGGCAGGTGAATATTCACGGTAAATTCAAGAGGTAAAATATTTCACTCATTTTAATACACATCTCAATTATATTAAGTTTTATTTTAAAGAGATTTTCATGTGAATTTTTTGTCGTCTAAACGATAATGGTGCCCGTATAATTTTTGCTTTGCATTTGGAAATTCGTCCTCTGGGAAAAATCGACCATTCATTGGCACGGATTCGTATGTAACCTGATTTATCGAATACCCAATGGAATGTGTTCATTCGATTTTCAGGGCAAACCTAGGAGGATTTGAATCCAATAGTTTTATGCACTAGCAATGAGATAAAGTTAGTTGTATCTGTGTTCAATGAACGATTCGCAGTAATGTCGTATAACGCCGTTCACTACAATTTTTAAACAATTGTGACTACTGCAATTAATTTAATGTTTTCCCTCCCTCCTTTGTTTGCGTTGTTTTCGAACATTGGTTTGGAGTTTGAGTCCTAGTGTCTAATGCAAGAAAACCAGCAAAACTGCAGCGCACGCACTGAGAGAAAAAGAAGGAAGGAAGGAGTCTATGGATCATGTGAAATTCGAGGAGCCAATGCCACTATTGCAAGATGGCCGACTCATCCTCTCGGTGTAGTCACGTGGGCGTTTTCGAGTAAGTTAACGTCTGGATACTGCCATCTACACCAACCGATTTGTAGGAGCAGTAGTAATTGATATTCCAACTATGATGGACAGAGGTCTTGATTACTAATCTTTGGCCGAAAGAACAGTGCGTGACGTTAGCATTTTAAGGCTGTAGTAGGTGGAGTTCCATTAGGCCTCTCCCCGCTGCAGATATATGACAACATAGCATTTTGGCACCATTCGTTACATCTCGTTATTTTTCTTGCTGCGAGGTCTGTAACATTCTGTATAAAAATATGAACATTTACTATTTTTATGGGCAGAAACTACCTGCAAATCATATCTGAGATATCAAACATCAATTCGTCTTTTTGAATGTTTTTTTTTTGGTGTTGGACCTAGATTTAAGAAAATTTCAACTTGAGTGGAGCACGAAAGAAAATGTTAC
Source organism: Laupala kohalensis (assembly GCA_002313205.1). Taxonomy (NCBI): domain Eukaryota; kingdom Metazoa; phylum Arthropoda; class Insecta; order Orthoptera; family Trigonidiidae; genus Laupala; species Laupala kohalensis. The sequence goes on from NNCF01129753.1 coordinate 229,294, forward strand.
CTCATTGTTGTTCAAACATTGCATATAAAATTGTAGTAAATGCAATGTCATCACAGTAATATACTGCTCGAAGACAAATTAAAGGAATGAGGGAGGATTCTAAAGACCAATTAAAAGTTGTGGAGCCTGTTCTTCTCACTGCCTGTTCTTCTTCTCGCTGCCTGTTCTTCTTCTCGCTGTAGTCATGTGGGCGTTTTACTAGTGCCAGCAGATTCATCGTGAGTGTACGTTCGCATGCTGTCGCCTACATCAGCTGATTCGTAGAACCGACCGTAATTGATATGTCGACAGTGAGGGAGAGAGGGCTTAGTCTGTAAACTTTGGCCTGCTTGTCACTGTGTGGATGCCGTGGCATGCCGTCCCCGCTCTTCCGCTCTCGTAGTTACATTTCGTAACTTTGCTTTCGATACGCGGACTGTAAATGTATTGTAACGCGACAGTTTCGTGAACATCCTTGTTATCCACGAATATTCAACATGTTTTCAGATTAAGAGTAACAATTCAGTTCTGATATGGTTTTAGTATTTCACTTTCCGCTCAGTTTCCAGTCGTCATACTGTCACTCAGTGACAGGACCTCTCCCCACAGCATGTTATATACGAGAACAAATTCAGTTTTAAAGAAAGCAGAATAGGTATGGGGCATTACATTTTCCAATCTTTTTACCTGTTGTTTATATATCAATAGTCATATTATTGTTTTTACGTGTTGTATTTCAGTTCGCTCAAAGTTTTTAAGCTATTTTTTTTATGCAAGTGAAAGAAGGTGGACGAAAAAAATAATTATGTGCTTCGCTCGGGAATATTCATAAATCAAGGTAATTTTTCCGCAGTTTTGTATTTGGTGAGGGTTATTCCCTTAATTAACAAACCTTTCGTTCATTAAATTACTCGCCAGACCATCCGGTGATAATGTATTGAATGAACAAAAAAAGTTTAATTTGCTAATGGATTCATTTATTTGGATCAGGAATATTGACACAATGGAAAATGAACAAGGAAAAAATCCTAGCTCTCAACAGAACCATTTATTTACATTCAACGTCACAGTGGCGCCATTTATATTAATTATTTTTCCTCTAATCTGTACAATATGCGATGAATCATGAAATTTTATAATAATTATATCTCTACATTTAATAATAATAATGATAATAATAATAAATTTATTGTCAAATAGCAGTACAAACTGCGTCTGACCACGTGGAGGACAATAAACTAATTTACCCATCAATTCCGATCAAGGGTTCTAAGGCAGAGGCGGATTCAAAAATTTAAGCAAAAATTCTTAGTTAAGATATAAAGTTAGCTACGAGTTATGAGCCATAAGACAACACAATCATGCAAGAAAATAGTTTTTGAAATTGATATAAGTTATTTAATAAGTACTACAGGAATGGCGTGATAATGTACAAGACGGATTTTACTTTTATTAAAATCAATAAATTCTTTTACATTGTAGAAGCCACTGGTGCAGAAGGTAGTTTTTAACCGCGGATTTGAACAGATTCAATTTCATAATATCTTTTATATTCTTGGGCAGGGAATTATATAGATCGATTTCCGAATGAAAAGGTTCTTTTTGGCAAAGAGTGGTTGACACTCTAGGGCGATGAATATTATTCCTATTGCGAGTATTTTGTTCGTGAACGAGACTGTTTCGTATGAAACAATGGTGACACTTCAGTAATTCGGTCTTAACAAACACGAACGCTTCATAAATATAAATGCAGGGAAGTGTTAAAATATTTAATTCCTTGAATAAAGGGTTACAAGAGTTTCGGGGGTGAGATTTACAAATTATCCGAACTATCCTCTTCTAAATTCTGAACGTTTGAATGCTCTGTCCGGAATATACGCAACGGGAAATACGTGGACTAACTACGTTAACCAAGATTCGGAATGCGTAACACAATTTGCTTAATTGGGAATTAAGATTGTCAACGTAAACAATTGCATTTTAGGTTGTCTTTAATATGGAGACCTAAAAATTGTATTCGTAAACGTTTTTGTGTTCCGTTTAAAGAAAGAGAGACCTGGGGTAAAGATTTTGTGATACTATTGTGAAATGACATAGTCACTGTTCTGTCAATGTTTACAATGAGACGATTTGCATGGAACCAAGACGAAAGGCTAGAAAAAACGTTTTGAGCGTTGGCGTGTTTACATAGTAAATTAAGTGTCATCAACAAAAAGAACCATTTTGCAATCTGATGTGGATGATGACATGTCGTTTACATAGAATAAAAAGAGTATGTTATAAAATAATACTTTTTATTATTGTTTAAAATTTTCATCCCGTTTAATTTGCTTTTCGTAAAATGTTGAGTGCGTTATCCGTGATTTGATTTCACCCACCCGACTGCAGGGCCCGGTTTTACTTTTTGATAGTTTATATTAATCATAATAATAATGTGTGTATTTAGCGGCGAGACTCAGACCATAGGGTCTGTTGTACCGTCTGACCACGTAAGAAAAGAGGAAAATACAATTTATACGAAAGTACAAAAACTAGGGAGGAGTAACATTTACATTAAAGTTTGGGAAAGCAAAGCAAGGGACCATCTTGGGAAACCTTAAACGATTGGTGAAAAGAATAGCAAAACCCTCAATCAGGATGGCGGTTTAGGGCGTTACGTGTAATTGCTTTTCTGTCTGCAAATTTTCATCATGGTTATTCATGGTTTCTACAAGAGTGATCACTAATGTGTAAGGAATGACACGATCAGTGATAAATTGTTATAATCCTTTGGGTAATTAGGTTGGTTGGAGCTAGTTCACTCACCTCAATTTTGTGCGTAAATAATTGTTATTGAATACACATAGATATCTATTGAATATATTTGTAATATTTATTTTTCAAAACAAATGTTAATCAACCTGCGTTTAATAGACGAAACCTCTAACGTAAAAAAGGCTTAGCAACAATAATTCGCAAGATGTTTTTATTAGTAAACCAGGAAGGGAGATAGAAATTCAACACTAGGATATTATAAACAATGCTGATTTATTGTTGGGTCATGATGTTTTTTAAACAATCTAGCCAACTTTTCGGTAACCAGAGTACATATGAATTGTTTGTCTGTTTCCGGGTTCTGCAAGTTTTCTTTTTCCCTGTCTAAAGATAAAATTTCTCTTTTAAATTTAGTTTCACCAAATATAAAATAATTGCGATTTCTTAATCACGATTACCTCGTGGGAGTTTCGTCGTGCAAAACTAATCGCCGATCATCTTAATCGTTATTTCGAAAGAATTTTGAACGTTGGTTGTAGAGTTGCAATGCAGTGTGGGTAACGTGAAGACAAATGGCGGACAAAAAACTTATTTTGTTGCTCATCGGTGGCTCCAAAGGGCACTGAAGGTAGCAGGGAGCCTCCTTATACATAACCTCTTAATCGAGCCACGAGCAAAATGGACGCCAACTCTGGTAATCGGAGGGTCCTGGAGCGTTTAAGAATAAGTCACGATTTTCTCGTAAATTGGGATTAAAGTAGTTGGTGGTACGCGCATTTCGATAATCATGATAAACTGAGCAAAAGAAAAATCTCATTTAAGGCATTAAATGAACTTGGTGAAACTGAATATTATGTAGTGGAATGATGTTTTTCCTGACATGACGTGGTTCTACCCATGAGGTCTGCCTTTCGGCCCGTTCCTGTGATTATGGGTTGGATTGGAAAGGAGAGAGGTTAGGTGTCAAAGATGTGTGAAGTAAGTAAATACGGTACATGTTGAGTACATGAACGAAATGTTAGCTAGAAACTTCACTTTGTCCGCTCTCTTGCTGTGAAATGGAGAAGATGCAAGAGACAATACACTTCGTTGCGGTGGATAGTAACCGTTTGTAATCATAAAATTCACCTGCTTACTATTTCACAAAGCGGTAAGTAGTACAATCGTCTTCGCTTTCTCCAAACTGCTGTGCGGTAGAGCATGAGTTCGATCTCCCACTTCGCTCAACAAATCCAAGCATAAATTTCGAGTCGTAACGACGTCGTTACAACATCGACAATCTCGTGGTGACGTCAAAAAACAACGTTGTGGCGACGTTGCCAACGCGTGCGCATATAACACCGATTTAACGTCGGAGAACGACGTCGTCGCAATGTCGCAAATTAACGCTTATTCAACGTTAAGTATGTTTTGACGACGCAAGATAACGCATTTTCGGCGATGTCAATTCATCTATACACGGCTTTTCTTGACAATTTTGAATTATCAATTTTATTACTACTTGTATTGATATATCCATCGCCTTACCTTGTTAAATTATATTTTATGAGGCGTGTAACACACATTCCTACAACATCGGTCTTCTGGCACCATACTGCGACGTAGTTTGATCCAGGGCTCCTTCTATCTCAAAGCTGTGACGCTACCACTGAGCTACTACAGCATGGTAGTATAAGCATGTTTTTATCCTCCTGTATTGCTCTGTCGTGCTATTGATACCATGAATAGTAAACACGTGAAATAGTAATCTCCGTAAACAGGTTAAAAAGTAAAAGATAAGATGTTCTCGGCAAAATTAATTCTTTGCCTCTGTAGAAAATTCTCTGTTGAAAAATACCCTTCAAAATAATCAACGCGTGACCCGCATGTTTCAAATCGAAATAACTGGCTTTCAACTCGTGAAAAATGAATGATCATCGGTTATAAAAATACTATAAAGTTTACTGATTCAGCAAGAATAGCCCCAGATGTTCTGGGAGCGCTAACAGGCTCAGCAACCTCTCTTGAATTCGCGAACACTCCAGCGAAAAGGGAGTAAACAAGTTTGTAAGTTAAAATGAACTCCGCAGTTTTATTGTATTTTTATATTCAATGTCTTCTCCGCTTACGTATTTTCTCATGTATGTTCTCGTATATGAATTTTATGTTTTGTGTTTATTTTGTTATGTAATTTCTACACACTGGTCTCTTCTTTATACCGAGTGAAAGCAACTCTAGTATTCTACTCTATTGCCTCTCTAAAACAAATAGTTAAAAACTTATTACCTTTCATGGACGAATTATATTTTTATTTTTCGTTAAGACGTTTCGACGTGGATTTACGCCGTCTTCAGGTGATCAAGTAATAACAAAATATAACAATAAACATAACAACAAGACAAATGAATATGATATAAACAGAAATATAAACACAAAATATGTTTACAAAAAAGCTGAAACACAAACATGTTATAATATTGTATTAACCAGATAGTTTTTCAGTGTACGTGCGTAAATTCAAACTCCCGTGTGTATTTTCTATAAATATCATTTCTGATGTACAACGTTTGTAATAATTAACTTATTTGTCCTAAATTAATGTATTTTCCCAATCCGTCAAGTGACCTTTATTAATGCATTATGAGGTAACTACACTTTGTTCTACTGATTTTAAAGTTATTTTGTCTTCCTGGATTCTAGTTTTTAACCCTCTTTCTGTTTGACTTACGTAGCTAGCAGTACAATCTTTACACTTTACTTTGTATACTACCTTTAGTATTCTTTCTTTCTTACCTTTGCCTTTCATTATCAAATTATTCCTAGAAATCTCTTAGATACGGTGAACCTCACCGCCAGATAACAGATTAATCATGTTACGTCGAATGAAAATGGGAGGCGGGACCGGGATTCGAACCCGGGACCTTGAGCTCTACGCGCTCATGCGCCTACCAACTGCGCCATCCCGTTCGCCTTTCGGGCCCGTCTACCATTCTCATTCAACTTGTGAAACCCAAAGACCTCTGAGGTGGTCTCGTTTGTGAACCAGATATAGAAAAATACTACCCAAATAAAGTACTTCCTAAGGGAGTCGCCTCAGATGAGGAATCTAGTGTCTACGAGACCACCTCAGAGGTCTTTGGGTTTCACAAGTTGAATGAGAATGGTAGACGGGCCCGAGAGGCGAACGGGATGGCGCAGTCGGTAGGNAGGCGCATGAGCGCGTAGAGCTCAAGGTCCCGGGTTCGAATCCCGGTCCCGTCTCCCATTTTCATTCGACGTAACATGATTAATCAAATTATTCCTATTATTTTTAAGTGTTGAAATCAATTTCACATTCTCAGACTTAAGTAATCTATGAAGTGAAGGAGTTATGAACTTGTTATAAAGAAACGCTGCATAAATCATATTATCCAGAGGAGGTCGCGTTAGTTGTTGCTTGTTTGAAAATTTTTTTCTTCCGATTTCTTCATCCGAAAGTACTTTATCTGTTACGTTATAAACCGTAGCTCTGTTTTGTGTTAAAGTATTCTCTGAGTAAAAATTTAACCCACGACTTGAATAAGTGTCCTTCCTTTACCAATTAAAAGATAGTTTAGTGCCCTCACGATTAATTAAACAATCAAGAAAATTTAGTTTATTATTATTTTCTACTTTATCTAAAACGTTTCACTTGTCATAATGCCGTAATGTAATGAAGAGCTGGGTATTCACATGGCTTGGCATTTTGTGCCAATTTTTGTTCCCAGAAGATCAGTTTAAATCCCTGCAACTCCTGTTCTCAATTCAATCGACTGCGCTTTCCTATAATTTCGACAACGAAATCGCAGCCCTGGGAATTGACCTGCAGTCAGCTCCTGCGGCTTGTGGTGGATTGACCTCTACTTGTGGTGTATGGTATTAGCGTACGCTCGGATGTGCAGTTGTGTGTGTATGATTCTAACCAACAGCCCGAAAATGTTAGAGGCTGTACTATTCCTAATTGTAAATGTTTTCTGTTTCCAATAGCTAAAAGGGTATGATAGAAAAAAAGTATTTTATTATCTAGGAGCTGGCTTTACTCTGTTTACTATTTATCCATTGTTAATTCATGGACGTGTCACTAAAGTTCATTTTCTATAGTTTTTGTTGTAATTTGGGAATAAATAGGAGCCGACAAAGTTGATCAATTTTTCAACGGAAAATGCTTCTTCGTGTATTTAACCAAATATGACGTACAAAAATTGTATTTGTATTGAAATAGAGGGAAAATTTGCTCCTTACGGATGGTACCGGGATTCAGTGAACGTATTATAATGTTTACTCATGTCGTTGGGAAATGCAATATCACCCATATCTAACTATATGACACTTTCCTGACTTATTTGTTTTGTTATTCCCCATATTTCACAAATTATATTTTTCGTACAATTATAATGCATTTTAACGTATCATTTAATCTGTTGACATAGCAGTTATGATAGATTGTTTCATTTATACTCTTCTGTTAAACGTCATAGAATTTTATTTAATAGTCGAAAAATTAGACCGGAGAGCATATCGTCATAACTTCCCCGTAATACACGATGCTGAGAGGCACCTTGCTAAATATACTTCTTTGATTACATTGCTTTTAGATGTTCTAAACAAGAGCTTTTCTAGATAATTTAGTTTTGCTTAGTGTTTCTATGAAAATATTTAACTTAGTTTTCGTAATATTTTAAAAGTTACTCCACTCTAGAAGCACGGGATCATCCCAGCTCTTCCGATCGAAGGGAGAAAAGCCCAGTTCGAAATAAGTGTACATAGATGGCGTGGTTATTTTGACTGCTGATAAAATAAATTAAATTAAAATAATATGAATAAGAAGTATGCATTAAAATAAGTATTAGTATTTTGATCAATTATTTTTTATAAGAACCATTCCAATTGCCGTATTGGTTTGTTAGTAAATGACTAAAACTACATTGTTTGGATATACTATACTTTAAACCAAAAATGTGGAATAATAATGTTCAGTATTGTGGACACGAGAGTATGCGACAATACCATAACAGGAATACGACAATATTACGGAAGCGACAAAATACGATAATACAATTCAAAAATACAATACAATATAATAGACTTAATATGGCAAAATTTACTTTAATGAAGTGTTCATAATCCAATTCTCTTCAGTTGTGTTATGTATCTCGCGAAGCAATTGTAGAACGCAATAGGAAATTATGGCATGGAATTTCTTCCATTCCAGTGCAATGTTTCGCTATTTCATTTCCACCACAACTTATGCATGGAACGGCAACAATTTCCCACTTGTGGATGAAATATTCGTGGTTACATTGTACCGACCACATGTATTATAGTATGTGGAACAGTAGCACTATCAATTACTAAATTAAAAACTATTCAATCCACTGTGGTGTCTGACCTAAGTGCGAGAATTTTCGGTGGGGGCGGTTCGTAAGAATAACGAAAGAAATAATATAAAATAACATTTAGACTCAGTATAAATTGGAAATACTCCTACGGTGGCTCAGGGGTTAGCGTGCTTGATCACTACCGAGACAATCCTGGTTCCATTCCCGGCGGGGCCAGAAAAAATTGTAGCGTTTCACATGAATGTCCCAGTTTATATATGTCTGTGACTACTGAAAAGCGAACCCTCCTTCCTCTATCCACCTTCTACTACTATTTGTATAACTAACTCTTACTAATTACTTCACGTGGGTCAAGATGTTGGTAAATCCAACAAACCAGTCCACTTACTAACAATAACCCTTTCACGCACCTGCTGCCTTCTTTCGCCCCATGTAGATAAGCTTTAATAGCTCGCTACATTTCCCATTTACAAGTACTTCAGTAATAATTTAAAAAAAACGGAAACGATTTATTAATATTGTAAATGTGCGGGGAAAAGTATTTTCCCAATTCTCCTAGAATGTCATTTACTCAAGTGTCACCTTGATTTTCGATTCTTCTCCCACTTGTGAGAGGAAGGCGACCATTACTGGACCAAGCGGTAAATAACATGAAACACGTAGCTACTGGATTTCACCGTGCGTTTCAATCCTTGACTTAGAGTTGAATGATTTAAGATCTGCGGACTGGTGACGCTTGAAACCTATCAAATGCCCTCGAAACATAACGTCATCGAATCTTGATGACATTTAAATCTCGATGTGTGTGAAACAATATTCAGTCTCTGAGTATGATATACTTTTACTATAACCTTGTAAAAGAGAGACCTGTATGGTGAAAATTCATTTTTTAAATTATATTTAACATAAACACTTTATGGTAATGAAGTTTAACATTCTCCTGATCCATCATGAGTCAATAGCGTCTAAACCCAGATTATTATTTTCAATGCATTTAAAATTTCTTACGACAACAAGAAAACAGATGGTCAAATTATGGCCTGTTTGCAGAGATACATGCATCTCAGTTAAGGCACAAGTCTGTGAACATCTATTGTTTTTTGGTCTTGTTGAACTATATCACTTTCATAATAAGGCTCTTTACACACCTTTTTGTCTTTGTTCTGCCTCAGTTTTGACGACATTTTATCTCGTCCTGGTGACATTTCTGGACAGTGTACTTAATTTTTTTTTTTTATGTGCTTTATCATCCAATTTTTTACCTGCCTCCGGAATTAGCGGGCAGAGCATTGAGCGAGTGGCTGGGATTCGATCCCCGGTAGGGATTTTTAATTACACCTCATCATCGGGACTGTCTTCCAGACCTATTCAGCATACCATAAAATGAGTACTGGATCTATCCCGGGGGTCTAACCGGCCGGAGCGAGTTTCTGGCCACTTCTTCTTCTCCTTGTACCGAGACCAAGTAGTTGCGGAGCTTAACTCCTTGGAGCCTGTTGTGGAAAAGTTTGACTCTGGGACATCCCGTACGTTATTTTTTCCTGGAAAATAATTATTCTAGTTCTGAAGCGCAGAGTGTGTCAATTGGCATATGACCTTGGCAACGCCAGCAGCACGCGGTGCCTCTCTCGTGAAGGAGCGTCCACCCGCCGTCTTCACTGCCTTCCGCCCCGCTGCACGTGGTGCTGACGGGGAGCGTAGCGGGGGCGGGGCGCGTGGTGCGCGATCGATACTAAACCCCACCACTGCTACTGCGACTGACGGTGGCGGAGGCGGCGGCGGTGGGTCGATGCACAGCCAGTGCCAGCGCCGGTAGTCGCGCCCTCACCGCGGACCGAACGCCACCGCTCCTCTTCCTCGACTCCGGCGGGACTTCGCCCTTGGAGTACCGCAGAGGTCCGTCTTGGGCTCCGGGATTTCGGTGCTACGGACCCCGCACTCCATGCGACTCAAGTGTTCGACTGTGCCTCGGCGCCGAAAGGTGTGTGTGTTGTGCGCGCGCGTGAGTTCTTTGCTCCGAAGTGCGCGAACGTGGGTGTATCCGACTCCGGTGCGTATGTACTCTCTTTCTTCCTTATCGCGTGCCCCGAAATGGATACCGAAGGGTTGGTATCTACCTCTCTCGATGGCGGGCGCTCAAAGCGCACACGACCCATCTGTTGCTCTTCTCATCCCTCTCGAACCCTGCGTCCACCCTCGCACCNCTCCTTATCTTTATTACAAACCTTATTGCCGGTGGATGACCTGTTTATGTAATATATTTGCGGTTTTTTTTAATTACAAATCTGATTTTTAACAAATGTTAGAATGAAAGTAACTTGGATATGATATGGGGAGTTATGGAAACTATCAAAAATTTCTACTTGGGTATGAATTGATGTATATTTCTTCCGTGTACCTAAACGTGTAGAATATGTGATAACTGAAACCAGATGAAAATAGCATCGAGCGAGTAATCGAACCCGAGACCATCTGCTTGTATCATAGGGGTGTTAACCGCGGCACCTTCGTTCACCTTTCACAACTGTGTACAATTTCCATCCCGGTTACATCACAGGTTAGTTTCCTATTCGTAACAATTGCCACTTTGTTGTAGTCATCGAGGCATCAATTTGTTTGCCTTGCTGCCCTATTCCTTGAAATGCCTCAAGGACGTGACATCTATCGACCTCTTCGGTTTGTACATGGAAAGCAAGGGTTTCGCGCCGCAACCCCCCCCTCACCCTACTGACACCTCGTGTTTGGGAGAGGGGATGAAGTTTCATCACCTGGTGTCAAGGGCGGATGGAGAGTGTTAAGAGTGTAGACGTGCTCAAGAGGGAGAAGGTCACCCTTCGTTAGCCTTTGCTCTATGGCGGCTCTATTCTTTTGTTCCTCCTATTCCTTAAGAACACGCGTCGCCACCCCTCCGTGGCTCAGGTGGTAGCGTTCATGCTATCCATCCCGGGTTCAATTCCCGGTGGGACAAGAAATTTTTTTTTTTGTAGCTTTTCACATTAATGTCCCAGAACCTATCGCTGTGACTACTGAAAATCGAACCTTCCTTCTTCTATCCACGTCCTACCACTCCTAGTACCGCTAACTCTTAGCATTACTAACTACTCCTACTAAAACGTGAGCCAAGTTGTTGGTCAACCCAACTTCTAACAATAACCAACTACTCCTCCTAACTACTTTTACTAACTACTTCTACTAAGCCCTCCACGTGAGCCAAGTTCTTGGTCAACCCAGCTAACCGACCCATCTAGAAATAGCCAACCACCCACCTTCTACCTCCTATCGCCCCATGTAGAAAAGCATCAATAGCACGCTACGATTCCCTTGTATAAATACTACAATGTAAATAAGATAAAATCTCGTGGAGTCGACGGCGGTGAGGTGGCTTATTTGGATCACTCTTCGAGCTGATTCGGTCGGGTTAAAGTTTCACCTGAAACCGAAAGGATCTGGGATCAAATCCCTTGGAAAGTACGGGACTTTGTATCGCGTGCTGTACCCATCGAGAGCATGACAAGTCGTCTTGTAGGTTCAAAATAACGAAGCCTAATCTTGTCCTTGATTTTCTATGAGCGTATTCGCTTCCATGATACTGCTGAGCGTTAGAGTGTATGTTTAAACCTGAACTAGGCGAGGTTTTCCCTCTCCGACTGCAGATAAATGTCAGTTCGGTACTGTAAGTTCCCGGGCAACCTGACATCTCTCCTTCCGAATTCCCTCTCCCAAGTCCAACGGTAAGATGGGAGAACAGGTTTCATGACCTGAACCTTGCCAAAAGACTATAAATAATTAAATAAATATATGGATGAATTGGGAAGGAAAGAATATAGGTTATCGGGCTAACTTAAGTTACCGACCCACTCATAGATCTAGAATGAGGGAAACCCTGACTGAAAACCTCGCGTAGTTTCGCCCTGCGAAGGATTGAATTCACGCTCTTCCACTCAGCAGTGTGATTGGAGCGAAAACTCTCTCCTCATCGCTTGTTGGTAAATTTAACAAAATGTATCTGTATTTGGCGAACGTAACAAATGGACTGAAAATAATCTGAGTACTGAAGAAAACTGTTATAGTCGAAGTGACTCAATGATATTTTAAAATCCAGATTCCAAGCAACTGTCGTGTATTCTGCGGGTGACTTCGTATTACGAAGCCGAGAAACGGTTGGACTAATATTACCTTTGAGCTTAATGTTATAAGTATATGGTCCTCGAGCTATAAAATTTTCTCGTCTGTTCTCACCACGTGGTCAAAAAAAATCGTATACAAAATAAATTCTAATTGTTTTGTTCTAAATCATTCTTAATTCTTCACACAGACTATCAGTATGACTTTCTGCAAAAAAATTCAGTGAACTGGGAAAACATTTTCTCCCCAAATCTCCCAAAAATATTTTCTTCAAAAATATTATTTATGTTTTTATTGGGAAATATATGCCTCTTTCGATGGTGAAAATTTCCTTGCTAATACATGTGTGAATAAAATAATTAAAGGCGTAAATAAGAGTTTTATTTTATTTTTCAACGAAGAATCATTTCCTTGGAACCAAAATTAGAGTATCGGTGAGTCCGCAGAATTTTTCAATGCACATATGCTTAGAACTGTCCATTTTATAGATTCTCTTCGCTTTTAGTATTACAATTCTGTGTGGAGAACCTTTTTTAACTACCTACCATATTATAAATACGAGAGGTTCTAATGAAGGGAACTTAAATAACTTGAAAGAAAGAGATCTCTTCGGATCTTTACGAATTGGCTCCAGGAGAGTCTGTTTACAAATTTTGGCGATGAAGTCGTATGTGTGTGGATAAATAATTTTGTTCCCTCGATAACTCACGAACAAATTGATGCATCGAAACCAAACTTGAGATTCGACTTCGAATGCACCGGGAATTGAAGCCTATTTCAGGTCAGCTCCTTGCGACTTCATTTATACACAGCGGTCTACTTCTGGTTTCTTAAAATTCAAAATTTTGAAAATATGAATATAAGCATTTTGATTGTTCTCTTAATTCTGCGTGCAAATTTCTAAATCGCTTGAAATCGCTATAGAGGATATTTCACGTAATCTGTACTTGTATGTTCAGATATTATATTCAGGAGAGTACTACGTAATGTGATGATAAATATTTTGAAACCGATTCATCCTCTTAATTCGTCTTCTAGTTTAATAATTATAATATCTTATAATATTTTTTTGAAGTTTTTTCTTTTTTCTTAAATTTTTTGTGTAATTTTCGTTGTTGTTTTTTTTGTTATAAATTGTAATTCGGAAGTTGTGTGGGGCACATTCCCTATTTTTTCAAAATAGAAATATCTTCTAAGTTTTTATAAAGGAATGAGTTAACATTCCGGGATGCTATGCAAATTCCCCGCTCGAGGTAATTCCAATGATCCCTCAATCAACTTTCTGCGATGACGAGAACATAATTTATGTCCGTCAATCACTGTCAATATCAGCTTTGTGTATCGGTAGATAAAATCCAGTATAAACACCATAACTTCTTCTACTCACGATTTTACGAAAAAAGAGTGGGTAACAAAGTTAAATACCCGTTGAAAATATTACTGTTCGGTTTTCACATTTTCAAATAAAAGCAAATGTGGTGAAACGTAACGAAACAAATACTTGATCAATTTTCATTCATGTTTCCTGAGCTTGCAGTGAACATTCAAATTGTAAGTCTATCATTTTTCGTAATCGTGCGTTCCTAACTGCAGTTATTAAAAGATTGGAAGAATAAGGTCACGAAAAATATGTAGAAACAATAGGATACGTTTTGTCCTCCTTCTGATGGATAATGATTTGATATGCTTAATTGTAACTTAATGAATTAGAATAAGAGGAAGATGATTTCCCGAATGCTGAGTAAAATTATATCTTTCTCATCCCCCCCCCCNGTGCCTGCAAATAGTTCTGCGGAATGCTGCATTGCCACTCGCAGGTCTTCAGTTACACTCCAAGGGTTATGGTCTCATTCACGTTTTTCTACTTTTTTAACGACGAAACTCTGACAGGTTTGGTTTTACAACAAATGTCGCTGTGTATGAGTGCAGTTTGTCAAAGAAACAGCGCCTCAAATAATTTCGATCACTGAATGAAGGGCTTCAGACATATAAAATATGTTGATCATATTTTAATGCACTGGAAAGTTTAGAAATAAACTTTTTTTCCCCTGTTCTATTTTTGCACCATAATGTCCTTACATCGGATTAATTTTCGTGACTATGTTAATTTTCTCCTTAATAACGTCATTTGTAGTCAATGATGTAGATTTAGATATTACCGAATTGTTTCCAGAGTACACAACGATTTATGTAAATGAGGTAAACCACAGGCCACCCTCTCAAACATAAACTTGATGCGGAAAAGATTGAAACATTTTTTTTATCACTTACTGGATTTATATGAGTTTTAACCCATGAATTATTCAAGTGTTGCTACCATACCTATTAGAAATTTTTGCGATGCACCAATCTTGCAACCGCGCTACTCACTATTTGTTTTGCATTATGTTTCCAGCAATTTCGAGGGAGTTTTTATTTGAATTTGAAGCCAACTTAATATAAGTGATCCAAAGAATTAATGATGCTCAAATTGCTCATTGGCACTTACGAAAAAGTTAAAATATTTAGCTCTGGAAGCGGATTTCATCAAGCGAAGACAGAAAATCCTAAGTGATTTATGGTAATTTTTTTATATTTAAATTCTCTTAATATTTTTCAATCACGCATAATGAAATTGGCGCAGTTGGTAGAATGTTTTCGCGCTAAGCTGAAATTCCCGGGTTCAATCCTCATTCAATATAATATCGTTAATCTATTTTTTTTTCTTTCTGGATCTGTGCGAATTATTGGATACGAAATAACTAAGAGTTGATTCAAAAACTAGTACTACCATGTAACAAATTCTTGTTTTTAATATATTCTCGGCAAGTGTGCAAGGTGGGTGAAAATTCAGAGTGAAATTTCAAGGTTTATGGGCGTGACCTTGCAAAAAACGAGTTACATGGTAACCGTGATTTTTAGCACATTTTATGCATTTTGATTTTTTTTAAGCAAAACAACCGTCTTCCTCCAGTTTTTTTTTTTGAATGGCCTTTCATTTTTTGGGAGAACATTTCATACATATTATCCACCATTGAAGTGTTCCGTCCCATCACAAAAAGAGTTTCGGTGAATTTACTCTACCTTAACCTAACAAATAAAATAGTGTACCTTAACTGGCCTCTTTGTCAATGTCAACGTTTAAGAATAACGATTTGAATGGGAAAGAATCGCAAGTACACTTGATTATAGCTTCGTCCTGTACTCTATTACCTACAAAACTACAACCAAGATTTTGTAGATAGCGTTTTGGAATTTATTTAATGACGAGGAGGATGAGTACTAAGTCATAAAACGATTTAAGTCCTTTATTATGGTCACTTAAAACCTTAACGGCTTTAGACCGTCCGCTTCTCGAGACTAAAGAAAGGGAAGCACTGAAGTAGTCAGTCATAAGATTGTTGTAAAAACTTTTTCCTCCTAGAAGAAATCTGCTGCTGTTCGCACATTATTAGCCAAGTTTGTGTTATTACTTTCATTGCATCTTGAACTCTTCAAGTAAAGAAATAAAATCTTTGACAAATAACAAATTCATACAAATTAAATATATTATTGAAGACCTTTTACGGACGAACAGTATAAATGTAGTGATTAAAAGCTCACGACTTTAATTTGATTATAAAGTGGACTTAATTGTAGTGGAACAAAATACATACATTGGTCCTTAAACTTGTGTGCAAAATTTTCATTTTTATTTTTCGATATATATTATTATGTTAAAATAATTCTGAAATAAAACATAAAAAATAAAATAATAATTATATCCATTGTTAAACGAAAATACAAAAATTACTTGAACATTCAAAGAAATATTGGAACTGCGAATTGATATAGTTTACCATACAGACACAGAGGGTTTTAAAACTTCTGTTAAAAAGTCTGACTTTTTTTCAGCTCATTTTGCCCGGTGCAACTCGGGGTTCTCATAAAATATTCTACATTGGTGCGGTAGTTTCTATATTTCTATATTTGTGATATTAAATTTTCCCTTTTGTTGATTTCACAAATTAAATACCACGAAGGAAAAATACATGTTTACGTTATTACGAATTACTTCATCCTAATCCAGGCAGAAGGAAAATAAACTTTACACGGCCTCTGAATTCATTTTTAGGTTCTTTTCCTTAAAACAATGTTCTCCACAGCCTGTATATAATTTTGCCTCAACGATTCGCTCTCTTAGATTAGAAGGTCAGGACAAGGTCATAGAAAAGGTTCTGGCAACCTTTGAAGAGCGCTTTACCGACAAAGGTGAACGTTGATAGGACTATCACGTGACTCAGAGCGTCCATTTTGATGCTACGTATTCTAACCATAGTAATCCAACATTTCGTTCTCCCCCAGGAAACGATTCGTTCTTTGTTCATTCTTTTATTGTTATGAGCTAAGAGAATCAATATGACCTCCGTTGTCGAAATCTTACATATGTATGGTCTTGGTTCAGTGGTCTCACGTGAATCAATTGAACTCTGACGGACACATCAGTAATCATCAGTCAACAGTCACGCGAGTGAAGATTCACAACTGCGGATTAGACAGCAATTTTAATTGTTTTCTTCTCTTGTCATTCATTAACATTAGCCATACTCTGCATTTTGATTGCGATAACCCTTACGAAGAGTTCTTCGAAATTTCAAATAATTTCATCGATTTCTTTTTTCCGATTACAATGCTACAGACATTTCGTGGAATTCGCTTATATTAGTATAGATTTTGCTGATGTGTGTGGAACAACGCAAAACAGCTCATAAACTTCCTCCAAGATAGTGTTGCTCTGTTCTGCCGATAGAGGGCGTTGATGTCAGCAACAACCACGTGTAAACAAAGCCGGTGTTTCTTAACGCAATTTTCGGCGGACAGAAATTTGTAGGTATATGTTTTGAAACCTATAAATGCTGTGAATACGCTAAAAAAAGAGATCACTTCGTATGGATAAGAACAAGAGAGACAAAAAAAATTCGTGAGGTAAAAAATTCATGCCAACAATATTTTATTAAATAGTACAAAATCGCCGACACATCTTTTAATCCTCTAAATACTTAATTCGTGTAATTAATTCAGTCGGGCTACGAAGAAAAGGAACTATAATTTTCTGGGGTATTTGCGTATTAATGTATATGATATTGGGGGGGGGGACTGTAAGTTTTGTCGAATGATTATGTATATTCAATTTGATGGTACTAATATATTTAAGGTAGTACAACCGCAGGTAGAATTAAATCACTATGCCGATTTCCGGTATTGTAAATAAACAGAGCGATGTGTAATTATTGTGATTTCAACTTAAAAAATATATCTCACCGGCCATTTTAATGAAATACTTGCATCTATAATTGATGGTGAAATATATTGTCTTATGAAGAAAAAAAAAAAAACTTATCAAATAAAGTTCAACTTTTAAATCACGAAAGCGATGGAAGTTTACTTTGATTTGTAGTAAATTTTCCGTCGTCTTTTTTACATCACTTTTATCTACAGGTCTATATTATTAACTGATAGATAGAAATTAAGTCATCTAAATCAAATTTTCTTCGTTATTATTCATATTTTTGCGTTTTATAACAATTAGAAGAATAATAAAGAAATCAATTATACATCTGAGTGATTTGACTAACTTGGAGTGCAGCTCCCACCTTAACTCTCACAGCAATATCGTTACCACTTCAAAATGTTAGTCTGTTCTCAAAAAAATATATATATATATCACCTGGGACCCTTGGAACAAGTGTTAATCTCATAATCCAAACTTCAAGAGACCGTAAATTTTCCTTCTCGTGATAAATACGCCCAACGTGTCAAACGTATTGAGTATGCTCAACGAGGGGAGGGCTATTGATATTCAGAGGACGATTTTAATACTTCTCTTGGACCCGTTCTTCATACATCGAAGAAGTAATAAGGCGACTCGGGACTCGCTCCAGGAGTCGTTCAGTCGACGCGCACGTGCTGCGCTCTGTGAATTGGGGGGACAGGTTAGAAGGCGGTGTGGAGTGGGGTTTGGGAGGAGGGGTGACTTCCACCGTTTGATGCGGCTGCTTCCCCTATCGATGTAACCTATATTACGCCAATGCGTTACATGTATGAGAGAGTTATCGCTCGAAGACGAGAAGAAGGATTTGTGTAGTTCGGGATAATCATGTTTGTGCAACGTTCACCCAGTTATATCTGCTAGCAGTGTGCTTAGGTTGGGGGCGGGGGGAGGTCGGTCGGTCCCGGGCTTCAACGAGTATGGGACCTCCAAGTGGGTCACAATGAATCTCATATATACGCAAATCTTAATTGAATATGTACTAAAACAGTAAAATAACAAAGAAACACAAAAATAGAAATTGGTTTTTCCAAATATCATTACGTATTTTGACACGTTGAATCCGATTCCGGGGCAATAATTTTATCGTCACCCACCATTTTTCTAATCGCGAAAAACCTCTCTAGAGTAAGGAATTTACGGATTTTTCACCAAAAAAATGCGAGCGATAGAGCAATTCGGTATCCACGCGTCGAAATACATAAGGATACGTTATTCTAGGCTTTGGAACTGATCAATTATTCTCCTCTTTTTTTTCTATGAGCATCATTTGTACATGGTTTGGCGGAAGGGCAGACCAGATGGTCAGAGCCAAACAAATTAAATATTTATTTCTATCAAATTTCTGCGTGAGAGTTTTTTTTTCTTGTGCATTTATGGGTGATTTTTCGTCAAAGGGTTATGGAACAATTCTGGCCGCGGACTCGGGTTAGATGCGTTAAAGTTCATAAGGTTGTATGTGTTAAGTGTTTCAAAGAGACCATTTTGTGTGTGTATTTAATAGCTTAAATTAATATTAATGACAGTTCATATTTCACTTTTTAAGACACTGTAGCGTTGTGATTATGCTTGTGGACATGCAAACACGTTGGTGTGTGGCGCGAATACAGGGGTCCTAAAAAAGATATTATTTAGTATTAGGTCTATTTGTATACTTAGCTTAATTTTTGGAGAGAGGTTCCCTTATTTTTCGTCAAGATTCATACAATTCCCTCAGTCGCTTCTCTCCGTCCGTGCACGATTTTCTTTGCAACTTTGGAACAAATTTTATTTTTGTGTTGTGTGTTTCACGAGAAGGGTTTGATGTATCATGTGTGTACAGTCAGTGTAAATTAGATGACCTTGTAATAAGAGAAAATCAATCGTCGGAGTGGTATCGCTTGCGTTGTGTATTTTTCACCTGTAATAGTTCTACGAAATCTTTCCTTTCTACAAAGGCGACATCGAATTATCGAATGAAAGATATTGATAATAGATGTGTGTTCTTCTTCAGTTTGTCTTGAAGTAGTCGCAGTTGGAGGATGATATTATGCTCCTTTTAATTTGACCAGGGAAATACAAGTTTGACGGGTTTCTTTTTTTTGGATTTGGCTGGGGAATACTCGGGTGCCGGATGCCCTTCCTGCCGCACCTCCCCTGAAGCGGTGATTATGAATGAAATGAGGGCAAATGATGAGTGAATCTTGCGGTGGAATGATAGGCAGGGGAAACGGGAGAACCCCGAGAAAACCTGCCGCGAACACCTCTTCGTCCATCACCACGAAATCTACTTGGCTCGAGCACTGTTTGAACCCGCGTCCCCAGAGGTAGAAGGCCAGTACGCTGGACACTACGTCACGGGTCGCCCCGTATTGAGAACAGGTATGTTTAAAGTATAAAACCAATAAGATATATTTAGCTTAGAAAATATAAATCTTCAGAGAATTACTTACAGAAATCACTTATTTTGCAGCGTACCACGTCTGTTAAAATCAAACGAACTGTTAGAAAAAAAGCAGTCTCGCCCAATATAAACATTTATACGTCACCAACTCGCGACGTACTCGTAGGAACTGCAAAAGAGGCATATTCCATGGACGCAGGAATGAGAGATGTTACGTCGTAATAAACCAAAGTGGCGCGTCAAAATGAGAAACTGTGCCATCTACTTTCAACGTAATTCCGGGTGAAAGCGTCTTTTGACAAGGTATTTCCTTCAACAAAAGAAAAATAGTTCAGGATAAAATGTCTTCAGCAAATGGAACTTCAGGGAAGTACGTATGTCACGTCGAGTGAAATTCATGAATGTTTTTCTCGAAAATATAGACAAGAACTTTAAATTATTTTATTAGAATAAGAATAGGAATCTGTACGAGAATTTTTATCCAATTTTGAGAACTTCAAAATCTTTTTATATTTTCCCCTTCAAAATAACTCATCAGTCATCGCCCTTAAAAATATCACGTTGAGGATATATACGGCTCACTTTCTGTTTTTGCCCCGGGTTTACGCGGAAGTTGTTGAAATGTTTCTGTTTACTTCGAGACCAAAATAACAAATCTCTGGTATACTTAAAATCTAAAATATTTATTTATACACAGCAACATAGTAATTGCGGCAGGAGTTCGGAAACACCATTGTGGATTTTATCGTCCATGTTACAATTTAAATCAGACTTAATTCGTGTTTAATACACGGAACAATGATCGCATTTAATTCGTTAAATTAATTATGTTTCGATGAATGAAAATGGGAGAGGAGACAGAGATTCGAACTCGGGATTCCTGCTTAGCGCGCTGATGTGCTAGCAGCTGCGCCATCCCGTCTTGGTCCAATCTACCAATGCAATTCTAATTAGTTGAGTCATTGTTGAAACATTGACATAGGTCGTATCTCGGTCCCGTCTCCAAATTCAACTAAACGTAATTGATATATTACCTGGCGACGTGGTACGTGTAGTGTAACATGTGTGTTACGTGTAGTGTAACATGAGCCAGAGACAGTTATTTTCTGCGATAGCGAACAACGTGGATATTACATTGTTGAAAAGTGAAAGGGTAACACGGAAAGTGTCACAGATAAAAAGTGAATTACGCAAAAGTCATATTTCATTTTTTAAATTTTTTTAAAAAGATTTTAAAGATTTATTTCGTGTTCTGTTCTAGTGGTGATGCAACTACTAGTAACCTCTTGAATGAAACGTGCAAGTTTATCTGACTTTTTGTTTGAATCGGTTTGTTCGCATTATCAATGACACCGGTCTCATCTCTCCTCATCTCAATGAAATCGTTTAGATGTCGGTGCTTGAAAATAATTATTTGTCTCTGCACGTTGGGGTAAAAATGAAAGACAGAGATATTTAGGTGGGTTGCCTATCAGCGTCTGCCGAAAACTTACTCGCACCTATCAGAGTTTTAAAAAAAATCCCGGAAATATGACCATGTTACATGAATACGATAACTGCTCACTTAATTAAAAAAATATTAACATAAATAACTATGAACATGGTCCTGCATAGTCTAATTTCTTCCCTTGTGTCTGAAATGAAATTGGATAAAGAATAATAAATGAAACCCATTAAAATTTAAAGAAAAAATTGTAGGAGCGCTAGAATTTTGGTTTAAATTTTCAGAAAATGGTTAATATTTCTTGTGTATCTTTTTACGACATTATTCTCGTGTTTACACGTTGAAACTTACATTCATATACGTATATAAAAAGTACTTTTAACAAATCAATTATTCATGTTGCAAAGCAATATATCGGGTTTGTCCTTTTTTATTTGGTAAATATTAAAAATGGTAAGCTAGTTGTTGGTTTGGCAGGTTCCAATTTATAATTTAAAATACATTCTAAACTTTTTTTCTCGTTCAAAAATCGTCTTCATTTTATAACTTTGACCAATGTTTTATTGGGCATTTATTTTCATTGTTGATATTTGACGATCTTAAAAGAAATTGAATCCAATGATTGAATTGAATTCGTTCACTGATAAGGACCGTTTCTAAACTACTCTTCTTAAAAAGTTCAGTTAATGAATGATAAATGGGATGTGACCTTCGAAAAATCACACGACATGTTTGTAGAAAGTTATAGGAAAATTTGCGTGAGATTGTTCTATAAATATTTATACCTCATTATGCCGTGCGCTGCGTGGGCGACAAACGCGAGCGACAACATCAAGCGACAGAAGTGTACAGTCGCTTCGCCAGGATTGACTGTCCTGTGTGGGCGCGCGCGCGTTCGGTCGTCTCTGTAAGCAAGATGACGCCACACCGCAAACAATACGTGAATATATGTGACAAGATGGATTTATAGCGAGATGCGTGGGTCTAAGGCAAAGATGCCATGAAAACACACAATAAATTTATCAGAAAATAACATCCTAATTATATTGAATTTTAACCTTTGTACTCGCAACTGTTTTTGCGTTCCAAAACGTTTTTGAATATACCATGTGTTGATTTGTACTTTTTATTTCCTTGAAAATGGCATTCGCGATTACATTACTAAAAAGGAACTAATTTGCAACATCAAAAAAATTGGGTTTTTTGTGTTTTGAACTTACACAAAACCGTAATCACTTCGATACTACATGAGCTAACCTATAAAACACAGTAGCCTCAAGCGAGATCACGACGAAATGTCAAGGCCTACTCGATACTACTACATTTTATTGTTTACAAACGATAATCTCTAGTTTGATCAGGTGGGTTGTGTGAAATCAAGGAGACTATTCAGTGTCAAGGAGAGTATATAGTCCCGTTGTGTGAAATGTAGCGTCTGACGCGCGACAAAACTCAAACAAGTTTGAGGTTGAAGCGTCGTCGAATGTCGCCCTTATAGCGCTACAGTGTCGCTGTCGCTCACGTAGGACAGTCTCGTAACTACAAGGGAGTTTGAATCTTGTCACCCACGGAGGACACGACCTTATCATAAATATACGTGTAATTTCGAGATCTGTGGGTGAAGCTATTACAGTGGTTGTAATATCAAATCACTCATCATAGTACACAAAATCAAGTTGTTTTTTTTTAATTATAAAACCATTTCACTGCTTTCATATTTTTTAATGTATTCTTTATTATCATTGTTATTATTAGATGAGAAGCTTAATTGTCTGCTCATATTTGTGCGTGAATTTACTCAGTCAAGTATTTGTGAAGTGTTCAATTTGATATTTTTCGGATGCCACTTGGTAATTTATCCAGATGTTCCCGCTTCGTACGTTAAAAAATGTTGTAAAAAGTGTTGATGAAATTTCCAGAATATACCGCCATAAAGTACTCTTTAGATTAAAGTCGTTAAAAGTTTAGATCATGTTAATTGACATAAAGCAATTACTTCTCTGAATACGAAATATGAATAAAATTACTGATCCTAATCCCTCATCATGAAGATTGTTCTAAAAACATTTTCAGTTCCCATAACCTATTTGTACGTCAAAATTTCGTGATAATTTTTAAGAATTTGAATACTTTATGTGTATTATATATATATATATATATATATATATATATATATATATATATATATATATATATATATATATATATATATATATATATGGAAAGTTAAGANATGTAATTTATATTAACGACAATGTAATTTAAAATAGACATTTATATTTAAATGCATGGTATGTACTGAACGTTCTAGTTAAAATATATTCCACACTTAAATTTCAGAGTTAATTAAATGTTTAATTTTCTGAGTTAATTACGAATCATTTATGCACATCGTTGTGGTACATATTCGTAGACACATCACAAAAATAGAACTTGTGGAATTTGTATATCATATACGTGTGAAATAATTTTTTTGGTTTCGAGCATTGCGGGTGTTAACCGCTAAGACAACTTGACGGTAAAAGATGCAACGAAAGTTATATCAACTCTCAAAAAACAATGGTAGCTGGAGTGTTTTCGATCTTCCTCTACATTAGAAGATTATTTTATTTATTATCTTATTATACGTCTATTTGGCAAAGAACAAGTCATGAGGCAAGGTTCGAACCCGCTCTCGAATGTTTAATTTTTATTCTTGCTAACGTTTCGATTTATTTTTGTTTCCGGAGGCGATTAGTTTTTCTCTTTCGTCTTTATCTTCATCACCTTCCTTTTTTTCCATTCGTTAACCGAAGCTTGTGAACTACTAGGTATGTGATGTTACGATCATAAGGAATAATTGTCAAAGTTACCTGCCCTGAATAACATCAAAATAAGAAACGGATCTACAATTAGTTTTTCCATAACTATTCCAGAAAACCTAATCGTATTATTCTTTATTTACCTCTATGTACTTTACCTCTAAAATGTAACTTTTTGTCAGGTCCCTTTTTCACCAATCATGTCGTAAACCAATGATACATTATGTATTTGACAACATTCAACATACAATTACAAATATTATTTCTGTCTCTNTTCCGGACTTCGAAAGATTGCAAGCATACATTTCAACTATGTCCTCTTTTTGTAATTTGCTATAAAATGCAAATAAATCTCGAATTGTTTAACGGTTTCACAGATACCTCTGCTTTCCGCGAAAAAAAAATAATAATAACGCTGTGGCAGTGAAAGTGTAAGATGAGGAACACTAATTCTGTATTTTCTTTGTGTTTGGGTTTGGTGCATTTCCACCAGAAGCTAATAATATTACCTAACGTTAAACGGCGTAAATCTGCCACTAGAGATCTCTATTCTCTCGTAAACATTTCGTGATAATAAATATATATTCTTACTTATTCATTAAATGGAGAATCGTCACATAAATTCTGAATGTTGGACGGATTTTATAATTCCTTTGTAAAACAATTAATATTTGTATGTACATTAAAGAAACCTCAATCACCTCGCCATTGAATTTACATGTCTTTGCAATTATGCTTAGCTAATTCGTTATATTTAATAATATCTTCTTGCCACTGTCCCATGTGATCTGCGTGATGAGTTCACCCCATTGCGTACTATGTATTACTCACTTGAAGCGTTTATTGAACACGCTTCATTATATATTATACTTGTCCACATTTCTAATATACAATGTAATTGTACTTAAACACAGGGCATTTCTTTTTAATACTTTATATAGCACTCTTAACAAGGTGCGTTCTCCATTTCATATTGTTCAATTATATTAAGTTTAGTTTATTCTTTGAATTTTTTATCGAATATTTCTACAATTATGTCAAATATTTTCTTGTATTCGCTCACTTGCTGTACGCCAATTGCTTTCAGACTCTACTTTGGCCTACAACCATATTTTCGAGTTGTTTCGTAACAAAGTATTGAACACCCTTTTTGAAAATCCTATATTTTCTTCTTAATTATTGTTTTTTTTATTCAAATTGATATTATTTGATTCCTCTTGCTTAATTCTTTTTGCTAGCCCTTTCTACATCTACATACTTGCTCAATGCGGAAATAACTCGCTTATTTTCCTACTTACTTGCCAGATTAAAAGAGGTCACCAATATAACGCTTTGGGGGAATTCCAGTAAATGAACCATAGAGACACACATTTCTGTAAAGTATATACGCGAGGTATCATGAAAATAAGTATAGTTATTACATGAATTGAAAATTTTAAGTACATACACGGGATACAACAACGGAAAAATAAACTTAAATATAAAAGTAAACAAAAGTAAAATTTTATGAAGCATATATACGTCGTTAATAACGATTTCGAAGAGAAAATTGAAAAAATCACTTAAATGACACATTGAAGTATACGGCTAAAATAAAATATGTTCTAATATAGTTTTTGCGAAGTTACAACATTTAAAAAATACTGTCGTAGACACAGGAATAACGACATTAGTGTCTCCTCAAGGTGTATTCGCAAAACTTCCAGAATTTCGTGTCCTTTTGTTATGTATTATTTCACGCTTCAGCTATTCGATCTTCATCTACTCGTAAACAACTTCTGTTAGCAACACAACGAATGCCGAAGGTCTAACGGTGTATTGCATATCCACGGCCAGCTCGATGATTAATAGTTACAAACGACGAAGACTCTGAATGAAAATACATCGTACGCTTATTTTCATCTGAAGAATATAATCCCTAATCTTCGAAACGAGATGTCAACCTCTGAGGAGAGCGAGAGAAAACGGGATTTACGAGATATTGGTGCTTCAACGGATCGGCGTTTCAGTCTTAGGAAGAAGAATTCGCCAGAGAATTTACGGAAACAGACGAAAACAAAGAAGCTCGTTTTGCCCCAGACACGACCATTAAAATCAACTGCGAGATCCGAAACACAAGTGCAATCAAAAGGTGGAATGCATTCACTTTTGAAGATCCCACGTGGGAAACCTCTGAAATTGTCTCCAATTGATCCCAAAGAGCGTCTTCGTAAAACCGAAAGTTCTCAGGTGGAAGCTAATAAAAAGTTTGAAACTGAGAGTAGGAATGTTTCCAGTGCAACGCTCCCGCCAATAAAGCCAACGGCATTGAAAAAAGAACATCAGCCCCGACCGTCACACGATAATGTTTTTCCAGGACCAGGTGTGAACCCCACGGCGGTATATTGGACGACAGAATCTCCTGGACCGTCGGAAGCGCGTGCACAACGAAACGAAGATACAGAAAGAAGCCTAAACCCGACAGGACGTAGTTCAGTCACCAAACTGCCACGTTTCATCGAGAGAAGTCAGAAGGTGTCCTTTTTGGAGCCGGCTCCGCGGAAAGACGTTGATGTGGACGAGAAGGATCATTCCAGCCTCCACGATTTGTCGCATCGGCGAAGCAGTTTTTCTAAGAGCACGGCGGAACTACAAGAATATTTCTCAGGACTATCTCACTTGGATAAAGAGCAGAGGGTTCAGGCGATGGCAGACGCTGTGATGGAGGTAGCTGAAGGAAAGGAAATAGGAGTAACGCGAATGAAAAAGACCAAGGCGGAGAGGACGAGGGAAAAGAAGGACCTGGAGAGGAAGAAATTGGTACAGGAAAAGGCAGCGAAAAGAATCGTCAATTTTCAATTGGAACAACGCATGGCGGCAATTCATTGGCCGGCAATCAAACAGTGGAAAATTGATGAGTGGAAGAGGAAACAGTTAGTTAGAGTTCGCGCAGAAGCAGATCTAGTGCGAACGTACTACAATAGGATGTTTGAGCTTCAAGATCATTTGATCCTGACGTTGAAGAATGAGACTCAGGACAAATTTTTTAATCGCCATATGCATATTCAAACGTCCGTCGCGTGTGATAACTTAATATCGTGGATGCGAGAAAGTATGAAACAAATTAGTCAGAACTATACCCGAACTGCGTATCATATGCAGAGGAACATGATAAGAAGGCGCGAGCATTATTTCGAAGACTATGCCCTGAAACTGCCTCAACTGACAACGAAGTACATCGACGCTGACTTGGCAGAGTTCCAAATAAAGATGGCTGCGGAACTGTATACGTCCCGCGAAACCGAAAAACATGAGCTTCAACAAGAACTTTTTGAAAAGACTTGTTTTCTTGACGAGAGCAAGAAAGAACTTACAGTTAAACTTGAAAACGAAATCATCCCATATGTACGTCTCGTACAAAAACGAAAATCTTTCATGGAGCCAGATGTACGGACGGACGAGAAGAATGTTCAAGAACTTCAGATGAGGACATTGCAATTGGAGAGACTGAAAAACCTCCATGGCAGACTGCAAACTAAAGTTAATTTTAGAAAGGCGAATTACGAAGTGTTTCATGAAAAAGTAAATGCTAGACGTAAACACTACAACTCCAATGTAGATAGCTTGCATCAAGATTTACGAGACAAATCTAAACTTGACGCTGAAATCCTTCAGCATTTAGTCGTATGTTCCAGTGACTCTCTCGCGTGGCTGAAGGAACGTGTGAAAAAGGCAGAGAAATTATTTTCAATGATCATAATAATAAGGAAATATGAAACCTTTGAGGAGTCATTGTTTAGCTACCACATGACTCGCCAAACCTACAAAACGGAGGAAGAGCAGGATAAATTTAACTATGGAGAACCCCAAACACTTACTAACTCAGATTACTGTCATCAAACTTGCAACAGAGAATGCTCGGAAGGCGATACTATGAGAAATTTCTACAAAAGAGCTGCTCGAGTTTCGTGTACCACACAACTACTGAAAAATGAAAGAGATGATCTGGCTAAAGAGAGCAAGTCTTTGCGTGAATGTGCAAGAAGCATTATAAATGGTGAGAATGAAGATTACATAAACTGGCCAGATATTCAAATAGCGCCGATTGTTCTTAAACCTAGTCAGCGTATCACCAACAGTGAAAGACATAGAACTCGTCCTGGGAAGCCATATATTCCAGGTCCCTCCTCAAAGAAACTGTAATGTAACGCTTCTGCGTTCCGATATCTAATTAATAGTAATGAGTCGAATTTATTTTATATGTGAATTAGTATGAATTGTGCTGAGGCTCAGTTTGTAGTTGTAGGAATGACTTAGTTTTATAAATATAACTTTATGAATGGGAAGGAAAACAAGTGCCTTGGAGTAGTTAAAACTAATATCGATGCTTTGGACTCCACATTGAGAGATGGCCTCTACTACTTCTATTTAATTGCAAGATATGTCTTGGAAAAACAATCTGCCCGTATAATGAGTGTTAACTAATGAAAATGAGATGGATATTTGTGTGTAATTTCTTAGAATTTTTTGTGAGTAAATTATGTTTCCTAGATGTATACTATAACATTCTGCCTTGTATTTTAGAAAAGAATTGCTTCTTGCAATGGAAAGATATATCTTCACTAAAATTCTCTACAGATTTTATTTCTTCTCATTTGCAATGGTTTCTGTCTGTATCTGATGTACTGGTTCTCATAAGAATGTACACGGTGTCTTTTTTTCATTTGATGTAGTCTATGCAGTGAGATTTCGTCATTGACAAGAAAAAAAATTACTTACTCATATATTGTATAATAATAAACTGTTTGCATACGTTTTTAATGTTTAATTTGACAGTGGTTGTGGGTATACAATGTTTTGTTGCTCCATGGTCAGTGCAGACATGGAGATTACCTGGTTTGCCGATTCGACAACACGCAACATATAATTGTCCATGTGAGAAGCAGATACGTGTGTTGATCTAAACCGCACAATTCTAAAGATTGGTCCTGAGCAATTGTGAGGATTGGCTTATCCGTTGGAATCATAGGAATACAAGGAATGAGGACATCTTCACCTTTGAATGGTCCTGTTGCTACTACGATGTTGCTCATAAATTTTTAAACTGTCAGCCATGTGCCGTTGCAAAGCTTTGGCTGGTCTATATTGCGCAACATGATAATTTGCACGCCGATTTTCAATTGCAGTACGTGCTGTGGCAACCCTGGCAGATCGATTGAATTCAAAAACACTATTTGGGTAATTAACCGCTTCATCTACTTCCACAAAATGTCGCCGGACTTCTGTGTGACTGCCTCGCTTTGAATGTTACCCTGAATATTAATGTTGAGTTCGTAGACCTCTTTGTTCTTGGCGGCAAGAATAGTTCGTTCACTCAGCCTCTCCTGATTCTTTTAATTGGTTTTAATTATAATTGGGAAATACTTCTTTTGACTACACAAAATTACACGAGTTATGATGCAATGAGATTCGTCCTGAGGTCAGGTCAACCGGGTCCTTTCCGTTCCCAGTATCTAGCATTGATCTAGATATTAATTGAAGAATATCTCAGCTGATCGATCGTTTTGCAGCTGGACACGCATATTTGTAATTAATTTCAAAGTCTTAACGTGTCGCCACGAAGTAGAGTGTTTCAGACAAGCTTTTATTTCGTCTGCTGGTGACGATCGATGAATTACAGGTAATGTTTGCCTGAAATCTGCAAGCAATATTAATGCGTTTACAAAAGGTCTTATGATTCCACGCAAATGATAGATCAAGAGCCTCGAGTGATGTTTTGGTGCCTTTGTGCATTTATCCCAAACATTTCTGCAATACTTTTCCCATGCTTAGAAAATAATGCACCTGGGAGTTTCAGTGAATTGCATGTTAAATGATTTCAAGGTGAAAATATTGTCTGCACTTGAGGAGCAGCCCGTAAACATAATTTTACTACGAAGATACCTGGGAAAACCATTTCTTGGTTTTCAACGGACAGTTTTCTGGTGCATTTCCACCGGAAGCTAATAATATTATCTATTACTAACTATGGGTTTAAAAGGTTAAACTACGTCAATCTGCCACTAGAGAGCTCTATTTTCTCACAGACATTTCGTGATAATAAATATATATTCTTACTTATTCATTAAATGGAGAATCGTCACATAAATTCTGAATGTCAATTTTCTAATTTTAATGTAACATTGAATCAATTCTTTAATTTGTATGAAATTCTTTAATTTACACACGAACAATTCAACAATAATGTATTTTCGCGGGAGTGTGTTCTTCAGACTTCGTCGAGTCAACATCGGGCCACAACAGCGTCCGTCATGAACATTTTGTGAAGCGTATTGTCCGCAAGGTAAAACTATACATTTCCTTCAACCACGTGATGCGACCATGTGGAACTGTCGTGAATATAGTTTTATTGTGATCATGGAAACAGTGTGATCATATAAACTTAAAATACTATTGATGGATCCACACGCCGTGGCTGCCTCCTGCAACTTCCAACGGTCTGGGACGCTATACGCCAACTGAGCATCGGCGAACGCTATATGAACGTAACTATGAACTCACATACGTTTCACTGGCCAGTGAAAATCTAACGAACAGTATGATCTTTCATGATCAATTTAACATGCCCTCGTTGATGAATTCAATAACATTTAACTGTACCTTCTTGTACATAATCATGAATCCTTTATCTTTAAATTAATGTCATGTGTTTAGTTGTAAGTTTTAGTATTAGATATTTTACGTGTGTGTCCATTGAATTCTTGTGTGTTTAGGTTAGATTTTTGTTGGGATTATTAGGGAACGTATTTTTGTGTCATTTCTTTGTAAAACAATTAATATTTGTATGTTCATTAATTTGTTTGTTTTGATATGAAATCATGGTAATCCATGTTGTCGTCCATTACAAAAATCTTTTAATTATTAAAATCAAGATACCTTCCAGTCCCATAGCTGCCAGAAATTTTTTGGGGTACGGCTCATGATCTAGTGTGGGTTCTACAATAACAGATCGGCGCTAATTTTGTAATTTGGTTCATATCGTCTACTAGCAACAAATGACATGTGTGCTCGGTGTATATTTTTCCTCAGTTACTGGTGTATATAAGCGAGAAAGAGAACTATCCATCTCCGCTCCAGCTTGTAAAGATAACAGACGCACAAAACAAAATAAAAAAATTGCATTTTCCAATGTGTCATGTATCCTTATTTATTTTAACGCGCCGAATTCAGGGCCAGAATTTGTCCATCACTCTCCAATAAAAAAATTGAATAACTGTCCTTAAATATTAAAAAATACTTGTGTAAAATAACTGGGGGGGGGGTATGATTGATCAATTGATGAACTCGGATTCTCATTTACCGCGTAAAAATACGTGGGTCTAGAATTTGGAACAGACCAACTTTTTTGTGTTGTGTGCCTCTATGTAATTTGTTATACCGTCGTTCCACATCGTTATTAGTGGACGAATGTAATGTAATGGGTTGTATGTGGATTAACGAAAGAAAGAATAAACATTCCCTAAGAATGTTAA
Organism: Laupala kohalensis; assembly: GCA_002313205.1. Taxonomy (NCBI): domain Eukaryota; kingdom Metazoa; phylum Arthropoda; class Insecta; order Orthoptera; family Trigonidiidae; genus Laupala; species Laupala kohalensis. The sequence goes on from NNCF01129753.1 coordinate 260,914, forward strand.
CACAATTTGAAGTGTTACTTCTTGAGGAAAGTCCCGTCTTCTCTTACATGTATTATATACGTCAGAGCGATCAGGCTTAGGTACTACTCAAAAATGTTTCAAATGATATTTTGAACCAATCCCTATTCAATGCCGATGAATTTTCGTTCACTTACACCACAAAATTTTGAATTAATTGATTTTCAATTACTATGGGTTTATATGGAGGAACTTTCGCGTGTTTTTTTTTGTATCCTAGCTAAAAATACTTACTAAAACATAGGAAATGGAAATAGATACGCAATGACGTTAACATTTTCATACTTTACTGGGCATTTAGAAGAATGTTTCACCAAAAACTGTGGAAAATATTGTTCCAATGGAAATGACAACTGCATCACGTGACTGAAGACAATTCGACCCTTGTCCAAGAAAGAATCAAACGACAATCTAAATTTGTTATCCAGTTTTAAGATCACAAAATAATTGTTCTCGTTATATAGTAAAAATCAGTACAATAAATTATTAATTAATATGGTGAATATGTCCCAGTTTTGTGAATAATTGTCAACTTGATTTCAGTCAACGCGAATATAATACCTTCAAAGCTGTTTTGACTTAATTTTCGACGATCCATTTTACTCCACTTTTTTTGAATCCTATAACTTCGATGCTGCGATTAACTCGAAGTTGATACTCCGCGCTCCTCGTCATAACGCAACGTCATGTCTGCGCTAGTTCTGACGTCAGCAAGCGGTCGTTGCCTTAGCAACGGCATACAGTAGGACGACCATGCTTGGGCGTTGCGAAGACTAGTGGAATGGGTCACACAAGCGAGTCTACACACATGGAAACATAAACCACGAAACGTATTCTCAAAGTCATGTAATCTTCCTGCAAATATTGCAATATGTCTGCCTAACACATATTGCCAACCTTATCGAATTTAAGTAATATCCGAATATATATTAATAGTTCTCACAAAAGCAACTTTTTTTTGAAAAACTTTGTTAATAATACATCAAACTCAGGCCGGTATTACACAGTCATATTTCTGTCATATATCTGTGATCAAAGGTTCTCTCTTCGAGAACTGTGCCGTAGAAAAATGATCTTAGTTGATCTGTGATCAAAGCTTGTGCATTACACGGTCATATCATTGATCACATATTATTGATCGGACAGAAATATAACTGTGTAATACCAACCGAAGGCACAAGGTAATATTCGTTACACACGTTCGATGAAGAAAGAATATGTGTGACATTAGACATCATCGCCAGAATTTGAAAATAGAGTCTCCTGCAGACAATTCATTAAGATCCGAAGAGATCTCAAAATTTCTTTTTCAAAAGTAAGTTTTTAGTAAATTGAAGTAATATTTTTTTTTTTTTGCGAAAAGGAAGTAAACATTAGAGTATTCCTATAAGATGTTCTATTTCAGATAACTTCAGAGCATAAATCAAGAAATTCGTGTAAAATACTGTTGTATCCTTAGCAAAACAAATTAACACAAATACAGTAAATTATTAATCTATCACAAAATAAAAAAATACGCAAATTTTTAGGGTGACTTTCCGGTTTAATGTTACTACGAAATCGAGTGTACGTCAGAGCTGATAGGACGATGTGACGGTCCGATGGGATAAAAACGAGAATTGTGATGCAACTAACTATTATAAATACCCCAGCATGAGCTTCTATGGAAAATGACCCTGAACATCTACATCAAAGCTAGTTATACCAAATTTAGCTTATTATATTCTGCCTCGACCTATTGGAAGCAGAAATATTTATAGTGAGAATTTTTGTTACAGCTTGAAAAATGTGTTGTTTTTTTACATTTTAAGACGAAAAGCGTGTTTTGAAATTTCATAACATAAGGTGTATAGCATTGATTGAAATTATATGAGTTAGAATTTGTTTGTGGCTTAGTGTTTGATATAGTATTGTACTTTATTTCTATTGATCTTTCTCTTCATTCATCCTGAGAAATATTTTAGAATTAAGTTATGTTACAGAATTGTTATTAATTGTAATATGAAGCAATGTCAAATAACCAAGTCATTCCAGGTTCGATTCCTGGTGGGGCCAGAAAAAAAATTGTAGCTTTTCACATGAATGTCCCAGTTTATATAGCTGTGACTACTGGAAAGCCAACCTTCCTTCCTCTATCCAGCTCCTCCTAGTATCAATAACTCTAACTATTACTGACAACTCCTACTAACCCCTCCACGTGGGTCGAGTTGTTGGTAAACCCAGCTAACCGGTCCACCTACTAACAATAACCCTACCATCGAACTCCTAACTCCTATCGCTCCATGTAGTTAAGCTTCAATAGCACGCTACATTTCCCATTTACAAATAAAACAATATTTAAAAAATCTATTATATATCCTGCAGGTCAGTCTGGAGCGACGAGGTCTCGCCTGCGCATATGACATTGTCCTCTCACTCATCGGGTATCTCTTACTTCTTGATGATGAACCCGTTTGCGAGGAGTGTAGCTGTTCTCTGACAGTGCGTCACCTACTAACTGATTGCAGAAAGTACACGAGAATACGGAGACAAATTGTTCTGGCTGTAGATTTACCAACAATTCTCGGAAATAAAACGGATGGTGTTAATAAACTATTGAATTTTATAAGTAGATCGGGGCTCCTCCGACAAGTTCTCGGGAGGGTTTAAAAATTTGCATTCCTTTTTCATCTTTCCTGTCTTCTTTCCTTTTATCCTTTGTTTATGTAATTAGAAAATTATAATTTTCAGAATTGTTTTTACATTTTTAGTATAATGTATTGGGCATCTGTTTCCTTTCCTTTTCTCTCATCTTTGTATTTAGATATTTGTTGAATTCAGGAGGGTTTTCTTAGTGGATATGGTCCAGATATTCGGCGAGTGCCACGCACGGGGAAAAGTCACTACGGCTCTTCTTTATGGTGCGAAACTGCATTTTTTTCCCGCACCTGCAAGGGCTCTAATGACCTTGACGAGCCGTAAAGCCTCACGGGAAAAAATTACATACAAGCAAAAGGAAAGTAAAACAGATGTGGGAATGGAAGATAAAAATTTGAAGTGTCTGGGGGGCGGGTGACAAAACACGAATGAAACGGCATCTGCGTTTCTTACAGTCCTCGCAGCGAGAGACGAGTAACGAGATGTAACCGATGCAGCGAAAGCTCAATGTTGTTATATGTCTGTTGTGGGGAACGGCTTTGCGTAGCATTCTAGACGATATGCTTTCTCATCCACACAAAGTCTGCTCTTATAGTCTTTCTGCCAACTGAAAAGTTACCAAATTTGGGAGAACTGCCAACCTACCCAATTGATTCCCCGTGTGTCGTATATTACTCGACTTAGTGATATTTTCATCTTATACGTTGTATTCACTACCACCAAACTTGACAAAATACCTCTAGGACAGCATGTCCTTAAAATTCTGTTTTTTATCCTTTGTAGTGTAACACAAAATTAACATTCCTGCGTATAATATTCATTGCTTAAATTATCGAAGAAATCTTAATTTTTAAATTTTCTTTCAACGAAAATCATTTTACGGTAGTCTCTTTGTTGTTTCCATAGTGTTGATACACTAGGTATATGTAAGTGCTACCAAAAGATGATTTTAATATCAAACGACAATCCAAGTCTTAACGAGTGTCGGGGTTTTTGTTCTAAAATAATGGTGGCAGCTGTCCTGAAACTTCACTTGAGTCCGCCATCTTTGTTATTTTTGGTGTCCAAACTCTCGATAACTTGAGTATGAACCTGTGGAAAAGCTAATTTTAGACAGGCAAAAGGTTAGGGATCAAGACACCTGTCAGTCACAGTCGGCATATCAATTACTGCTAGTTCTACGAATCGGTAGATAAGCTCATAGATTCGACTGACGCGACTTGAACGTCCACGTGTCTATAGGAAGAGTCGACCATCTTGCAATACCAACATTGTCTCCTCGCCTTTTAGGCTTCTCCTTCATTACTTTTCTTTTGTTGCGAGCACATTAAATTCAAATTTTACATTACGTAATTAGAATATATTTACCCGGAGAAAAAATTGTAACATACGAGTATAATACTTGTCTTTATTTTTCACCCATAACGATCCCGGTTTATACTTATTCGTTACGTCTTTATTATAAATTTAGGAAGTACTCAACATAATAAATTATGGAGCATTTCTAAAAGTTGGCAGTTGTACTAACAAAAAAGTACCTATTTGTGAGCCCATTGTATCGTAAAAAATAAATAAATAGCATGCACATCTGTTATCCAGGATTTCTTTTTTTGAGACACGATAATTAACGTGATATTAATATTGGGTGCAGTAGCGTCGCCTGGGAGGTAGTTTAGGGAAAGTACTTCGTTAATATGTAACAATACCATCTCATCTTTGTCCAGTAATTCTTGTAATGTTGCCTCGTATGGGAAGATATGTGTTCGTGACTATGTGGGTTACAAAAATATTTAATTGAATAATATTAACTTTCCTTGTGGTAAACATCTTTTCAAATTTTTCACCGTATTTAAAGTTCAAATTCAATCCGTTCATTTGTGAATATTTTTTGTTTTTTTTTCTTGTCATCTTGCGTTGAACATTACTTTAACTGTTAAGTTGAAAATTATTAAATAATGTAATTTAGTTTTTTCTGATCATATTGTATTATTTTCTCCATATTAAAAAATTTGATTTCTTTCGTTAATAATTTATTATTGTTATTTTGTTATTGTAGTACTAAAGATGACAGATACGTGCCCTAATGCCTCATTAAGGAATGACAGATGGACAAAATCTTGTGATGAATATTCGGTCAACACCAGAGTTGTCTCTACAATGCGTATGCGAACTGTTTGAAAAAAAAATTTAATGTTTTAGATAGGGTAAACTTTAAAATTAAGAGGGAACAACTTTGAAATATTTGATTTATATTGCACTGAGATTGGATATATTTAAAAGAAGATGTGAGAACATCGTGAATTTGATCATAATGGTTAGTAGATTTTGGTGACGCTGATAAATTTTTGAAGAATAGAAAAAAAGGGGAAAATGAAAATAAATACGTATATGCGTTACAAAATAACATATTGCATGTAATAGTTACGATTTATCAACAATACTTTCCAAATAATCTATAGTTTTAATAATACGTACTTGTGAAACAACTTTCAATGTTTGTTGGTGTTCTGTTAATATTATTACACGTACCGAACTATTTGTGTTGTGAGGATTGTGCTGAAATGTTAAATCCGCCCCTGCTTTATGCCCCTTGATCGGAATTGATGGGATGGTCTCTTGTTCGTTTCCGGAGAGTAAATTAGTTTATTGTCCTCCGGGTGCTTTTTGACAATACAGTTTATTATCATCATTTATTTTATTGTTTGTGGATAGTAAATCCTTAACGCGTTTCTGTCGTCCACCCCCGCGCTTGTACGTGTGGGTGCGTGAAAAACAAGTCGTTCGATCAGTTTCACATCTCGCAAAGTAGTGAGGTGATATATCGGAAAGCGAAGATTAGAAGGGGAGGCGTCGAAGCGGGTTCAACGGAAAGTTGAGGCGTGGAGTCGACGTCGCCACCACCGAGAAGTCCACGATCGATTACCCTCTCCCTCCCTCCCACTCAACCACCCAACCTAACCTAACTTTCCACACCGCACTTCATCCCCTTTCCACACGGACCACCACTGCATTACCTCTGACCATGTCTGCAGTGACCGCTTTCAACTGGCTGCCACCAAGGGACGGGCATTTCCATAAAACCGTTAACTGACGGACTCGTAAATGACAATTCCGACGTCCGGAATATATTCCGCCTTTCCTTCCCGAACCCAGCATCCGATTTCCGTCATTTACATACGTGTAAGATGAGGCCGATAAATCTCGCAACATTTCACACGATTGTTTTTGTCTTACCCTTAACATTTATTCCCTTGTTATATTTCTTATACGACCTTAAAAGGTATGTCGGAAGATAGTTTTGACTTAATAAATAACGTGTTCCTACTCTTTAAAAAAATATTTTATTTTATTGGTTTACCAAGACTATTTTAACATTGAGGCCCCAAAGCAAATTTTTTAAAATTGTTTTTATGTGAAAACTGTATATCTGCATATTAATGCTTCTTGTTATTGTCAAATTTATTTATCATGTCAGAGCTGTTGTGTTGGTTGCATAACGGGTTTGTCCGTGAGAAAGTAAGAAGACTTGGAGTCTTCTTCATGGTAGTTTTTCTTGTACTATTAATTTGTGTATAATTTTCTGGAAGTACATGTAATGTTACATAGTGCTTCCGTTTTTCATAGAGTAATTTCTTTTCAGAGTGTAGGATGACCCCATTTGGTAGTTGATCTCAGATCCTGGTGGTCTCAAGGTTAAATGGATTGATTTCACGACGGGTGAGCGAGTAAAGCGAGAAAAAAATGCACGAGTTCTGACACGCGTCGAAATAAGTTTGTTATTTATACACGAAACTTCGTAAAAAGTATCCTGACGAAGTACACTCTCGTGTTTTAGGAGACTTTAGTTTACATTACTGAACTACTCTTGATGAAACTTTCCAGACAGGTAGCGTAAAATCTAGAGATCACCAAAGATTACGACTATGATACATTGTCATAAATTTTACGTAGTATATAGAAAGTATCGTAATAGTGAAAAAGTTTCGAAAGCGAGATTCCGACGGAAGAATCCGTTTTGGCAATAACTGATTCTGAAAAAGTGGTTTTGGCATAACTCCCGTCCGGCTGTGCGCAGCGATTCTGAGTAAATGGATGAATCAATTTAATTTGCATTTCGTATTTACGATAGAATTTACTTGTTGTCGATGCACGTGTTCTGTTTTTTTAAATTCATTTTTCACATAAAGGTCAAAGTACTCTTTTCTATGTTTCTCAAAAACGGCTTCAACGATTTTACGTAAATTTTCTGTTCGTAAAGTACAGTTAGTATCCATTACATCCACATTAGCGGTATTTCGCTTGAATGTTTGGTATGGTCGCAGGAAATTATTTTCTGTCTGCTACATTTACACAGTAGTTTCAAGAAACTTGAATAATATTTAGCTGTGTAAATGGACCAAGAAGACGTGGAATACATTTTTCGTAAACTGAAATGAAAGATATGGTAATGATAAAATACATAGGGGGACAGCAAACGCACTGCAGTTACGAAAATGCATCAATTTCTGTCTACAACGAAATTAAATTTACATAACTTTTTTACAATATTATAAGACTGATATGTCGGTATATGTTTTGAAATAATATTCTGAATATTTATTTTACCTTCAAATTTCAAATAAGGGGCAGTAGAGCACTGGAAGACGGTCAAAATGTAGAAGACCACGCTATAAACGACCCTTTCACTATAAAATTTTTCCTCCACGCTGCAGACGGAGAAACGTGTACGACAAAGTATGTGCAGAGGTTTTGCAGCTCTAGTTTAATTTTATCTCTGAATTTATCCGTCTCCTCTTATTCGTCAACGTAATGGGAAGATTCTTTCTGATAGTAACTGGAAATTTCGAGGTGTTGCTTTCGTATTGCAGAGAATCACTAAAAGAGAATACTCCAATTAGTTAGTTCAGATGGAATGCAATTTTTCTCTATATCTTACTTGCTCATTCAGAAATCACCATTGTTTTTGTTCATAAACAACAAGCAAGCATCAAATCAATTTAGATTAAGGTTTTTACGTAGTTGGAAATTGTATCATTTCGACATGGATATAACGTACTTAATTTGAGAGTTACGCATAAATATGTGGGGATGAGCGGTTTTTGAGGGTTGAATAATTTATGAACTCCTACATAAAAACCGATATTTGTGACTGATGCGAAACCGAACTTTTTTTTATACAGAGCTTAAGGTACAGCTTATTATATCCGTTGTAAAAATATGCGTTGTTATTGATTGAAAAATTATTCAACAACTGTATTTTTTACTTGAGAATGATTATTGAGGTTTTGTTAATCGTCGGAGTACCGCATGTGTCGTTTCTAAGGTACTCTGAAACGTGTGAAGAATTGTACAACGAATGATAGGTCGACTGACGAAAGTAATTTATTAACAAAATCTTAACAGTCGATCTGAAGCATCAGAACTAGTTTATTAGTTTATTGTCGTAAACTAATTTATTGTCATAAATTAGTTATTGTTATAAACTAAATTAGTTTATTGTTCTTCACATGGTCATACGCAGTTTATTTGACAATAAAAAAATTATTATTTATTTATTTATTAAATTTATAAAGGTGACTTACCACTGGTTTCCACGAAAGAATACTATTCACATTATGAAGACGAGATTTATCGTAGGAGATGTCTAATGAACACGATATAGAAAAGAGAAACTATTGTAATTTTTTTTTACTTTTTCTGTGACTCATTTAATGATAATGATATAAATAAATAAATATCTTTATTTTATCATCTTTTGAGTAAAATTTATCATCTTTTGAGGAGATTTCAGAAAAATCTTTGCCCCGGGGAATTTTGTAATTTTCCACAAACAATCCTCTTGAAATTGCCATTGATGTCGGGTCAAATATTACTCTTTAAAATTGGTGATTAGAAAGTGTCGGAGTGTAAATTACTTATTTATTTCAAGTCTTAAGGAGAGATTGAGACCGCGAGGCCCGCTTTTCCCCCTAACCGTGGATGAGGTGAGGGAATTGGGAAGGAGAGATGTTGGGTTGCCAGGGAACTTAGGGTACCGAACCGACTTTTGTCTGGAGGGAGATCTGAGTTGAAAATCTATATCTCTACCATTCCGTAATATCGTGGAAACTAAGATGCTACCACTAGACATATTTTCAAATTCAACAAAAATGTTTTTCTTCTTTGAGGGTTCGAGGTTTTGAGCCACTAAGTGAAATGACCCCAATACCTTAACGAAACATTGGATAAGATATGCTGCGGTGAGTGCCCTCTTCCACATATGAATATTTTTTGCGGGAATCGGTTATTAGAGATTTAATCCTCAACTTTCTCTCCGTGGCGCTGGTGGTAGCGTCCTAGCTCATCACCAAGTCATCCCGGGTTCAATTCTTGGTGGGGACAGAAGATTTGTAGCTTTTGACATGAATGTCCCCGTTCATATAGCTGTGACTACTGAAAAGCGAACCCTCCTTCCTCTGTCCACCTCTTAGTATAAATTACTCGAAATCTTACAACTCCTACCAACCTCTCTACGTGAGCCGAGTTGTTGGTAAACCCAGCTAAGCGGGCCAACTAATAACAGTAACTTACCACAATAACTCCTACCTCCTATCACTCCATGTAGATAAGCTTCAATAGGGCGCTACATTTCCCATTTTCAAATACTACAATAAAAGAACTTCTCAACTCGTAGTGGAAGCACACGCTAAATTAGTCACTCATTGTTGCTGCATACATACGATTGAATGGAATTACTGGTTTGCTAGCTACACGCTTAAATCAAATATACATAATTCCATTTCATTGAACAATTTATTCCTCAATTACTCTACAATATGCTTGGCGATGCATTCCGCGTGGCGTCGCAATAACGCTTTCAGATACTTTACTCCGGGAATAACGGGTTCATTCCCTGTGAATTTCGTGTGGATGTTATTTAATTAATTACGGTTTAAATGAAATGGAGGTATTAATATTTGGGAACAGCTACTCAAAACTCACAATCCACCACTTTAGAGTTTCATGCAAACAAATTAATCCATGTAGAATTACATAGTACAATGATTTATTAGTAATTAAACTTATAGAGAAGAATGTAGTTTATAAAACAAGTGATTGATAGCCCAGAAGTTCGACTGACAGCGGTGGAGTAGTGGTAACGTCTTCGCTTCCACGATTCCGCTGAGCGGGAGGGCGTGTGTTCGAACCCCGCTCGGCCGAACTAGGTGAGGTTTCAGCTGGGGTTTCCCTCCAGACCAAATTCGGTACCGTAATTCCCCTGGCAACCCAACATCTCTCCTTCCCAATTCCTTTACCCAAGTCCAACGGTTAGGTGGAAGTGCCTGTAGGTCTCATCGCCTGAACCTCCTTTTGCCAAAAGACATAAAATAAGTAAATAAATAAATAAAATGGAAATTTTTTCATAAAACTGGGGAAATGTGAGAGTTGTAATGATAACTAAGTTCACAACACTACTTCAATATTAATAACAAATTATAAATCAAATTGAATGATTGATTATTGTACTGATAATAATGCTAGACACAAGTATCTAAACAGTTTTAAGGGAAAATTTAAATGAAGTTTGCTCGAAACATTAAAAAGCTGGTAAATTTAATTAAATATTTTTTCGAAATCGAATCCTCATTTTTTTTGCGTACCGGAAACTAAAACAATATTAAACATGACATATTTGGTGTTGTTAGAGTGCTCCTGTTGTTTTCTATGACATTTTTTAGTACAACATTCCAAAAGACACTGCTTTTTTGTGTGCTTCAGTTAAATTTTTTATGTATTGTTTCTGCTTTGGGTTTACAAAAAGACTACAAGGTCTGTTCGCTTTTTATGTGTCCTTCGGGTTTGCGACTGAACGGCATATAAACATACTCTTGGCTATAGGAAATTTTGGGGGTGATGGCTCCAGAGGAAATATCCGACTTGCACTGCCACCTAGTAGTAGAAGATGGAACGTCTAAATTGGCAATGTGGTTCCACCGTAGGGGTAATCCAGAATATTCGGGAACCAAATTAAATTTTATTTAAAAAATAAAATAAAAACGTTCGAAGTTCGGCATACACGTCACAATGTAGTGCACCAAAATTTCTCTGCATTCTCGATTTCTACGGTCTCTCTCACAATCTGGTTGTACATTTACAGAGCCGCGCATTCGAGTCCAAATAAATGGAGAGTTCGTGTCGGGGACAAAATGCACATCATGCGTAGAGCTCGTTCGATATTTTATGGTTTGATATTGGTATATGGTGGAAAATAATACTATATATCCTGCGGAGCTGAATTCAGATCGTCACATGTTTTCTAATATACATTTGTTCTGATATTACTTTCCAGGAAAATATCGACACATGCGGGTATCCTATTTCTTTCACGTCAGAACAAACTCCATCACCACTCGTTGTGTCAGACTAATATAAATTGTAACATTTTATTTTTTATAATAACAATAATAAGAAAACAAACATTGGAAACCACACGATCTTGTATGATCATCCAATCCCATCAAAGAAGACCTGCATGCTCATCGATGTAGCTATTCCTTGTGACGAGAATGTTACTGCAAAGAGGACTGAAAAACAACAAATATAAAAGCCTACCTATTGAAATAAGTCGAATGTGGGGTGTGAAGAGAAAAGTGGTAGCTGTAATTGTTGACGCGTTGAGTACTTTTGCACGCAGTCTTGGTAATAATTTAAAGAAACTTCTTGGAAATGCAAATGAATGGGACGTCCAGGATGTAGCAAAGCGTGGAACCGCCAGTATTCTTCGCAAAGTGTTGTAAGAGCACGCAAACGATGAATCGTCTCCTTATGAAGCTCGTTGTGACCTGGAGATATTCTTAGATTTATCCGACTACCACAACCTCCAGTCGTGAAAGTAGAAGACAATAATAATAATAATAATAATAATAATAACAAATACGTTTATTTAGTAGCGAGGCTCAAGTCATCAGATCTGCTCTTCCGCCTGACCACCATTAGTAAGGACTACGTCAATACTTACATACGTACATGCACTACAATACAATACATACATCATACATATACAATAATATAAAATAATATCATCCATTCATACAACATAAAATAAACAAACATGACAATCGTTTTATGTTGTGTGAATGGGTAACAATTGCAACTGTAATAATTGGTGGGTAAATTTTACTGTACTCTGGGGTAGTAATCTAGAGATCATCCCGACATTTATCTAAAGCTATCGAGGAAAATCCAGAATAAAAACTCAATTAGGATGACGGCTTAGTACCTTTTTCCTGGATTAAGGAAAATATAGATATCAAGAAGGTGTGATAGAATACGATTTCAGATCAGGCCTTTGAAGACTGATCTTTTCTAGGGTGTAAATAACACGCGTAGCGATTTTGTGATGAATATAACGCTTGTCCTATTGACCAGTAATTTTTCTGTTTCGGAGTGTAAATATAAAATTCAAGGTTTCATCAGTTTTTGAACATCTTATATTTGAACAGTAATAGACGTAGCCAATAATTTAAGTAGCAGATATGAAATATTTATCCTAATTTTTGCTTCAGGGGACTTTTTTATTCACATTTTGTGAAGAATCAAGATACCTACTTGTTCTTTAGACCCATGAAATACTCATTTTCTGGCATTAAAAAGGTACTAATACAATATTATTCATAAATAAGACCAAGTATTCTGTTAGTTAATTATTTGGCAGTTCGTTAGAAAATACATAAGTAAAGTTATTATTTGCTTTGTAATTCAGGATTAGATTACAGTTATTTCGGATACGCGACACTCCATGTAATTAGGTGGCTTAAAGAAAAGACAGCGCTGACAGTTCGAAAAAAATTGACCGTATTTACATATCCTACGCTTCTGAGCAACGCTTCAATTCAAATTTGCCAAATTGTGCGTGAGGGTAAACTGCTTTAGGTTAACATTCTCTTTGACTGTTTCATGCGAGGCTGCGTTGCGGTTTCTTGACGCGGCTTGTGAGAAGCGACAGTAGAACCGTTACGTTTTGATTCTATACTATAACTCACTGTGGTTGCAACTTCAGTGCTGGTGGATTTTTGAGGGAGAAACAATTCTGTAAGTTTATAAGGTGGGTTTTGTTTTTAGACTTGCGATGTTTTGAACTGAAACACAATAATTTGTAAAAACGCATGTTTTTTACACAATCAATGTTTATTTATAACTCGTATCCCCACGTGGAAAGTTATACTAAATATTATCTGCGATGAGTATTGTGAGTGAAATAGAGAATGAATAGGATTACATAGCGTACTTTCCTTCTTTGCCTTGGAGGAAAAAAAACTGATACGAATCATTTCATTAGATGGTCATATATTACACATCTATGCAGTTCGATTTTCCCTCTATCATCCCATTGGTCTCATCAAACATATTACATTTTATCATTTTATTCACCGAGCAATGATTATTGTTGTAAACATGTTTCTTTAAGTGCTTCTTGTATGTTCTTCAGAGTATTGGTACACTAGTAAATATATTGGCACACCTTTATTGTACATTAATATTGAAACTTTTATATATATATA